>CATNUY010000198.1:0-36080 GCA_951217065.1 Baccha elongata
ATGTGACATGTGACATGTGACATGTGACATGTGACATGTGACATGTGACATGTGACATGTGACATGTGACATGTGACATGTGACATGTGACATGTGACATGTGACATGTGACATGTGACATGTGACATGTGACATGTGACATGTGACATGTGACATGTGACATGTGACATGTGACATGTGACATGTGACATGTGACATGTGACATGTGACATGTGACATGTGACATGTGACATGTGACATGTGACATGTGACATGTGACATGTGACATGTGACATGTGACATGTGACATGTGACATGTGACATGTGACATGTGACATGTGACATGTGACATGTGACATGTGACATGTGACATGTGACATGTGACATGTGACATGTGACATGTGACATGTGACATGTGACATGTGACATGTGACATGTGACATGTGACATGTGACATGTGACATGTGACATGTGACATGTGACATGTGACATGTGACATGTGACATGTGACATGACGACATGTGACATGTGACATGTGACATGTGACATGTGACATGTGACATGTGACATGTGACATGTGACATGTGACATGTGACATGTGACATGTGACATGTGACATGTGACATGTGACATGTGACATGTGACATGTGACATGTGACATGTGACATGTGACATGTGACATGTGACATGTGACATGTGACATGTGACATGTGACATGTGACATGTGACATGTGACATGTGACATGTGACATGTGACATGTGACATGTGACATGTGACATGTGACATGTGACATGTGAATGACATGTGACATGTGACATGTGACATGTGACATGTGACATGTGACATGTGACATGTGACATGTGACATGTGACATGTGACATGTGACATGTGACATGTGACATGTGACATGTGACATGTGACATGTGACATGTGACATGTGACATGTGACATGTGACATGTGACATGTGACATGTGACATGTGACATGTGACATGTGACATGTGACATGTGACATGTCAGTGACATGTGACATGTGACATGTGACATGTGACATGTGACATGTGACATGTGACATGTGACATGTGACATGTGACATGTGACATGTGACATGTGACATGTGACATGTGACATGTGACATGTGACATGTGACATGTGACATGTGACATGTGACATGTGACATTGACATGTGACATGTGACATGTGACATGTGACATGTGACATGTGACATGTGACATGTGACATGTGACATGTGACATGTGACATGTGACATGTGACATGTGACATGTGACATGTGACATGTGACATGTGACATGTGACATGTGACATGTGACATGTGACATGTGACATGTGACATGTGACATGTGACATGTGACATGTGACATGTGACATGTGACATGTGACATGTGACATGTGACATGTGACATGTGACATGTGACATGTGACATGTGACATGTGACATGTGACATGTGACATGTGACATGTGACATGTGACATGTGACATGTGACATGTGACATGTGACATGTGACATGTGACATGTGACATGTGACATGTGACATGTGACATGTGACATGTGACATGTGACATGTGACATGTGACATGTGACATGTGACATGTGACATGTGACATGTGACATGTGACATGTGACATGTGACATGTGACATGTGACATGTGACATGTGACATGTGACATGTGACATGTGACATGTGACATGTGACATGTGACATGTGACATGTGACATGTGACATGTGACATGTGACATGTGACATGTGACATGTGACATGTGACAAGTGACATGTGACATGTGACATGTACATGTGACATGTGACATGTGACATGTGACATGTGACATGTGACATGTGACATGTGACATGTGACATGTGACATGTGACATGTGACATGTGACATGTGACATGTGACATGTGACATGTGACATGTGACATGTGACATGTGACATGTGACATGTGACATGACATGTGACATGTGACATGTGACATGTGACATGTGACATGTGACATGTGACATGTGACATGTGACATGTGACATGTGACATGTGACATGTGACATGTGACATGTGACATGTGACATGTGACATGTGACATGTGACATGTGACATGTGACATGTGACATGTGACATGTGACATGTGACATGTGACATGTGACATGTGACATGTGACATGTGACATGTGACATGTGACATGTGACATGTGACATGTGACATGTGACATGTGACATGTGACATGTGACATGTGACATGTGACATGTGACATGTGACATGTGACATGTGACATGTGACATGTGACATGTGACATGTGACATGTGACATGTGACATGTGACATGTGACATGTGACATGTGACATGTGACATGTGACATGTGACATGTGACATGTGACATGTGACATGTGACATGTGACATGTGACATGTGACATGTGACATGTGACATGTGACATGTGACATGTGACATGTGACATGTGACATGTGACATGTGACATGTGACATGTGACATGTGACATGTGACATGTGACATGTGACATGTGACATGTGACATGTGACATGTGACATGTGACATGTGACATGTGACATGTGACATGTGACATGTGACATGTGACATGTGACATGTGACATGTGACATGTGACATGTGACATGTGACATGTGACATGTGACATGTGACATGTGACATGTGACATGTGACATGTGACATGTGACATGTGACATGTGACATGTGACATGTGACATGTGACATGTGACATGTGACATGTGACATGTGACATGTGACATGTGACATGTGACATGTGACATGTGACATGTGACATGTGACATGTGACATGTGACATGTGACATGTGACATGTGACATGTGACATGTGACATGTGACATGTGACATGTGACATGTGACATGTGACATGTGACATGTGACATGTGACATGTGACATGTGACATGTGACATGTGACATGTGACATGTGACATGTGACATGTGACATGTGACATGTGACATGTGACATGTGACATGTGACATGTGACATGTGACATGTGACATGTGACATGTGACATGTGACATGTGACATGTGACATGTGACATGTGACATGTGACATGTGACATGTGACATGTGACATGTGACATGTGACATGTGACATGTGACATGTGACATGTGACATGTGACATGTGACATGTGACATGTGACATGTGACATGTGACATGTGACATGTGACATGTGACATGTGACATGTGACATGTGACATGTGACATGTGACATGTGACATGTGACATGTGACATGTGACATGTGACATGTGACATGTGACATGTGACATGTGACATGTGACATGTGACATGTGACATGTGACATGTGACATGTGACATGTGACATGTGACATGTGACATGTGACATGTGACATGTGACATGTGACATGTGACATGTGACATGTGACATGTGACATGTGACATGTGACATGTGACATGTGACATGTGACATGTGACATGTGACATGTGACATGTGACATGTGACATGTGACATGTGACATGTGACATGTGACATGTGACATGTGACATGTGACATGTGACATGTGACATGTGACATGTGACATGTGACATGTGACATGTGACATGTGACATGTGACATGTGACATGTGACATGTGACATGTGACATGTGACATGTGACATGTGACATGTGACATGTGACATGTGACATGTGACATGTGACATGTGACATGTGACATGTGACATGTGACATGTGACATGTGACATGTGACATGTGACATGTGACATGTGACATGTGACATGTGACATGTGACATGTGACATGTGACATGTGACATGTGACATGTGACATGTGACATGTGACATGTGACATGTGACATGTGACATGTGACATGTGACATGTGACATGTGACATGTGACATGTGACATGTGACATGTGACATGTGACATGTGACATGTGACATGTGACATGTGACATGTGACATGTGACATGTGACATGTGACATGTGACATGTGACATGTGACATGTGACATGTGACATGTGACATGTGACATGTGACATGTGACATGTGACATGTGACATGTGACATGTGACATGTGACATGTGACATGTGACATGTGACATGTGACATGTGACATGTGACATGTGACATGTGACATGTGACATGTGACATGTGACATGTGACATGTGACATGTGACATGTGACATGTGACATGTGACATGTGACATGTGACATGTGACATGTGACATGTGACATGTGACATGTGACATGTGACATGTGACATGTGACATGTGACATGTGACATGTGACATGTGACATGTGACATGTGACATGTGACATGTGACATGTGACATGTGACATGTGACATGTGACATGTGACATGTGACATGTGACATGTGACATGTGACATGTGACATGTGACATGTGACATGTGACATGTGACATGTGACATGTGACATGTGACATGTGACATGTGACATGTGACATGTGACATGTGACATGTGACATGTGACATGTGACATGTGACATGTGACATGTGACATGTGACATGTGACATGTGACATGTGACATGTGACATGTGACATGTGACATGTGACATGTGACATGTGACATGTGACATGTGACATGTGACATGTGACATGTGACATGTGACATGTGACATGTGACATGTGACATGTGACATGTGACATGTGACATGTGACATGTGACATGTGACATGTGACATGTGACATGTGACATGTGACATGTGACATGTGACATGTGACATGTGACATGTGACATGTGACATGTGACATGTGACATGTGACATGTGACATGTGACATGTGACATGTGACATGTGACATGTGACATGTGACATGTGACATGTGACATGTGACATGTGACATGTGACATGTGACATGTGACATGTGACATGTGACATGTGACATGTGACATGTGACATGTGACATGTGACATGTGACATGTGACATGTGACATGTGACATGTGACATGTGACATGTGACATGTGACATGTGACATGTGACATGTGACATGTGACATGTGACATGTGACATGTGACATGTGACATGTGACATGTGACATGTGACATGTGACATGTGACATGTGACATGTGACATGTGACATGTGACATGTGACATGTGACATGTGACATGTGACATGTGACATGTGACATGTGACATGTGACATGTGACATGTGACATGTGACATGTGACATGTGACATGTGACATGTGACATGTGACATGTGACATGTGACATGTGACATGTGACATGTGACATGTGACATGTGACATGTGACATGTGACATGTGACATGTGACATGTGACATGTGAATGTGACATGTGACATGTGACATGTGACATGTGACATGTGACATGTGACATGTGACATGTGACATGTGACATGTGACATGTGACATGTGACATGTGACATGTGACATGTGACATGTGACATGTGACATGTGACATGTGACATGTGACATGTGACATGTGACATGTGACATGTGACATGTGACATGTGACATGTGACATGTGACATGTGACATGTGACATGTGACATGTGACATGTGACATGTGACATGTGACATGTGACATGTGACATGTGACATGTGACATGTGACATGTGACATGTGACATGTGACATGTGACATGTGACATGTGACATGTGACATGTGACATGTGACATGTGACATGTGACATGTGACATGTGACATGTGACATGTGACATGTGACATGTGACATGTGACATGTGACATGTGACATGTGACATGTGACATGTGACATGTGACATGTGACATGTGACATGTGACATGTGACATGTGACATGTGACATGTGACATGTGACATGTGACATGTGACATGTGACATGTGACATGTGACATGTGACATGTGACATGTGACATGTGACATGTGACATGTGACATGTGACATGTGACATGTGACATGTGACATGTGACATGTGACATGTGACATGTGACATGTGACATGTGACATGTGACATGTGACATGTGACATGTGACATGTGACATGTGACATGTGACATGTGACATGTGACATGTGACATGTGACATGTGACATGTGACATGTGACATGTGACATGTGACATGTGACATGTGACATGTGACATGTGACATGTGACATGTGACATGTGACATGTGACATGTGACATGTGACATGTGACATGTGACATGTGACATGTGACATGTGACATGTGACATGTGACATGTGACATGTGACATGTGACATGTGACATGTGACATGTGACATGTGACATGTGACATGTGACATGTGACATGTGACATGTGACATGTGACATGTGACATGTGACATGTGACATGTGACATGTGACATGTGACATGTGACATGTGACATGTGACATGTGACATGTGACATGTGACATGTGACATGTGACATGTGACATGTGACATGTGACATGTGACATGTGACATGTGACATGTGACATGTGACATGTGACATGTGACATGTGACATGTGACATGTGACATGTGACATGTGACATGTGACATGTGACATGTGACATGTGACATGTGACATGTGACATGTGACATGTGACATGTGACATGTGACATGTGACATGTGACATGTGACATGTGACATGTGACATGTGACATGTGACATGTGACATGTGACATGTGACATGTGACATGTGACATGTGACATGTGACATGTGACATGTGACATGTGACATGTGACATGTGACATGTGACATGTGACATGTGACATGTGACATGTGACATGTGACATGTGACATGTGACATGTGACATGTGACATGTGACATGTGACATGTGACATGTGACATGTGACATGTGACATGTGACATGTGACATGTGACATGTGACATGTGACATGTGACATGTGACATGTGACATGTGACATGTGACATGTGACATGTGACATGTGACATGTGACATGTGACATGTGACATGTGACATGTGACATGTGACATGTGACATGTGACATGTGACATGTGACATGTGACATGTGACATGTGACATGTGACATGTGACATGTGACATGTGACATGTGACATGTGACATGTGACATGTGACATGTGACATGTGACATGTGACATGTGACATGTGACATGTGACATGTGACATGTGACATGTGACATGTGACATGTGACATGTGACATGTGACATGTGACATGTGACATGTGACATGTGACATGTGACATGTGACATGTGACATGTGACATGTGACATGTGACATGTGACATGTGACATGTGACATGTGACATGTGACATGTGACATGTGACATGTGACATGTGACATGTGACATGTGACATGTGACATGTGACATGTGACATGTGACATGTGACATGTGACATGTGACATGTGACATGTGACATGTGACATGTGACATGTGACATGTGACATGTGACATGTGACATGTGACATGTGACATGTGACATGTGACATGTGACATGTGACATGTGACATGTGACATGTGACATGTGACATGTGACATGTGACATGTGACATGTGACATGTGACATGTGACATGTGACATGTGACATGTGACATGTGACATGTGACATGTGACATGTGACATGTGACATGTGACATGTGACATGTGACATGTGACATGTGACATGTGACATGTGACATGTGACATGTGACATGTGACATGTGACATGTGACATGTGACATGTGACATGTGACATGTGACATGTGACATGTGACATGTGACATGTGACATGTGACATGTGACATGTGACATGTGACATGTGACATGTGACATGTGACATGTGACATGTGACATGTGACATGTGACATGTGACATGTGACATGTGACATGTGACATGTGACATGTGACATGTGACATGTGACATGTGACATGTGACATGTGACATGTGACATGTGACATGTGACATGTGACATGTGACATGTGACATGTGACATGTGACATGTGACATGTGACATGTGACATGTGACATGTGACATGTGACATGTGACATGTGACATGTGACATGTGACATGTGACATGTGACATGTGACATGTGACATGTGACATGTGACATGTGACATGTGACATGTGACATGTGACATGTGACATGTGACATGTGACATGTGACATGTGACATGTGACATGTGACATGTGACATGTGACATGTGACATGTGACATGTGACATGTGACATGTGACATGTGACATGTGACATGTGACATGTGACATGTGACATGTGACATGTGACATGTGACATGTGACATGTGACATGTGACATGTGACATGTGACATGTGACATGTGACATGTGACATGTGACATGTGACATGTGACATGTGACATGTGACATGTGACATGTGACATGTGACATGTGACATGTGACATGTGACATGTGACATGTGACATGTGACATGTGACATGTGACATGTGACATGTGACATGTGACATGTGACATGTGACATGTGACATGTGACATGTGACATGTGACATGTGACATGTGACATGTGACATGTGACATGTGACATGTGACATGTGACATGTGACATGTGACATGTGACATGTGACATGTGACATGTGACATGTGACATGTGACATGTGACATGTGACATGTGACATGTGACATGTGACATGTGACATGTGACATGTGACATGTGACATGTGACATGTGACATGTGACATGTGACATGTGACATGTGACATGTGACATGTGACATGTGACATGTGACATGTGACATGTGACATGTGACATGTGACATGTGACATGTGACATGTGACATGTGACATGTGACATGTGACATGTGACATGTGACATGTGACATGTGACATGTGACATGTGACATGTGACATGTGACATGTGACATGTGACATGTGACATGTGACATGTGACATGTGACATGTGACATGTGACATGTGACATGTGACATGTGACATGTGACATGTGACATGTGACATGTGACATGTGACATGTGACATGTGACATGTGACATGTGACATGTGACATGTGACATGTGACATGTGACATGTGACATGTGACATGTGACATGTGACATGTGACATGTGACATGTGACATGTGACATGTGACATGTGACATGTGACATGTGACATGTGACATGTGACATGTGACATGTGACATGTGACATGTGACATGTGACATGTGACATGTGACATGTGACATGTGACATGTGACATGTGACATGTGACATGTGACATGTGACATGTGACATGTGACATGTGACATGTGACATGTGACATGTGACATGTGACATGTGACATGTGACATGTGACATGTGACATGTGACATGTGACATGTGACATGTGACATGTGACATGTGACATGTGACATGTGACATGTGACATGTGACATGTGACATGTGACATGTGACATGTGACATGTGACATGTGACATGTGACATGTGACATGTGACATGTGACATGTGACATGTGACATGTGACATGTGACATGTGACATGTGACATGTGACATGTGACATGTGACATGTGACATGTGACATGTGACATGTGACATGTGACATGTGACATGTGACATGTGACATGTGACATGTGACATGTGACATGTGACATGTGACATGTGACATGTGACATGTGACATGTGACATGTGACATGTGACATGTGACATGTGACATGTGACATGTGACATGTGACATGTGACATGTGACATGTGACATGTGACATGTGACATGTGACATGTGACATGTGACATGTGACATGTGACATGTGACATGTGACATGTGACATGTGACATGTGACATGTGACATGTGACATGTGACATGTGACATGTGACATGTGACATGTGACATGTGACATGTGACATGTGACATGTGACATGTGACATGTGACATGTGACATGTGACATGTGACATGTGACATGTGACATGTGACATGTGACATGTGACATGTGACATGTGACATGTGACATGTGACATGTGACATGTGACATGTGACATGTGACATGTGACATGTGACATGTGACATGTGACATGTGACATGTGACATGTGACATGTGACATGTGACATGTGACATGTGACATGTGACATGTGACATGTGACATGTGACATGTGACATGTGACATGTGACATGTGACATGTGACATGTGACATGTGACATGTGACATGTGACATGTGACATGTGACATGTGACATGTGACATGTGACATGTGACATGTGACATGTGACATGTGACATGTGACATGTGACATGTGACATGTGACATGTGACATGTGACATGTGACATGTGACATGTGACATGTGACATGTGACATGTGACATGTGACATGTGACATGTGACATGTGACATGTGACATGTGACATGTGACATGTGACATGTGACATGTGACATGTGACATGTGACATGTGACATGTGACATGTGACATGTGACATGTGACATGTGACATGTGACATGTGACATGTGACATGTGACATGTGACATGTGACATGTGACATGTGACATGTGACATGTGACATGTGACATGTGACATGTGACATGTGACATGTGACATGTGACATGTGACATGTGACATGTGACATGTGACATGTGACATGTGACATGTGACATGTGACATGTGACATGTGACATGTGACATGTGACATGTGACATGTGACATGTGACATGTGACATGTGACATGTGACATGTGACATGTGACATGTGACATGTGACATGTGACATGTGACATGTGACATGTGACATGTGACATGTGACATGTGACATGTGACATGTGACATGTGACATGTGACATGTGACATGTGACATGTGACATGTGACATGTGACATGTGACATGTGACATGTGACATGTGACATGTGACATGTGACATGTGACATGTGACATGTGACATGTGACATGTGACATGTGACATGTGACATGTGACATGTGACATGTGACATGTGACATGTGACATGTGACATGTGACATGTGACATGTGACATGTGACATGTGACATGTGACATGTGACATGTGACATGTGACATGTGACATGTGACATGTGACATGTGACATGTGACATGTGACATGTGACATGTGACATGTGACATGTGACATGTGACATGTGACATGTGACATGTGACATGTGACATGTGACATGTGACATGTGACATGTGACATGTGACATGTGACATGTGACATGTGACATGTGACATGTGACATGTGACATGTGACATGTGACATGTGACATGTGACATGTGACATGTGACATGTGACATGTGACATGTGACATGTGACATGTGACATGTGACATGTGACATGTGACATGTGACATGTGACATGTGACATGTGACATGTGACATGTGACATGTGACATGTGACATGTGACATGTGACATGTGACATGTGACATGTGACATGTGACATGTGACATGTGACATGTGACATGTGACATGTGACATGTGACATGTGACATGTGACATGTGACATGTGACATGTGACATGTGACATGTGACATGTGACATGTGACATGTGACATGTGACATGTGACATGTGACATGTGACATGTGACATGTGACATGTGACATGTGACATGTGACATGTGACATGTGACATGTGACATGTGACATGTGACATGTGACATGTGACATGTGACATGTGACATGTGACATGTGACATGTGACATGTGACATGTGACATGTGACATGTGACATGTGACATGTGACATGTGACATGTGACATGTGACATGTGACATGTGACATGTGACATGTGACATGTGACATGTGACATGTGACATGTGACATGTGACATGTGACATGTGACATGTGACATGTGACATGTGACATGTGACATGTGACATGTGACATGTGACATGTGACATGTGACATGTGACATGTGACATGTGACATGTGACATGTGACATGTGACATGTGACATGTGACATGTGACATGTGACATGTGACATGTGACATGTGACATGTGACATGTGACATGTGACATGTGACATGTGACATGTGACATGTGACATGTGACATGTGACATGTGACATGTGACATGTGACATGTGACATGTGACATGTGACATGTGACATGTGACATGTGACATGTGACATGTGACATGTGACATGTGACATGTGACATGTGACATGTGACATGTGACATGTGACATGTGACATGTGACATGTGACATGTGACATGTGACATGTGACATGTGACATGTGACATGTGACATGTGACATGTGACATGTGACATGTGACATGTGACATGTGACATGTGACATGTGACATGTGACATGTGACATGTGACATGTGACATGTGACATGTGACATGTGACATGTGACATGTGACATGTGACATGTGACATGTGACATGTGACATGTGACATGTGACATGTGACATGTGACATGTGACATGTGACATGTGACATGTGACATGTGACATGTGACATGTGACATGTGACATGTGACATGTGACATGTGACATGTGACATGTGACATGTGACATGTGACATGTGACATGTGACATGTGACATGTGACATGTGACATGTGACATGTGACATGTGACATGTGACATGTGACATGTGACATGTGACATGTGACATGTGACATGTGACATGTGACATGTGACATGTGACATGTGACATGTGACATGTGACATGTGACATGTGACATGTGACATGTGACATGTGACATGTGACATGTGACATGTGACATGTGACATGTGACATGTGACATGTGACATGTGACATGTGACATGTGACATGTGACATGTGACATGTGACATGTGACATGTGACATGTGACATGTGACATGTGACATGTGACATGTGACATGTGACATGTGACATGTGACATGTGACATGTGACATGTGACATGTGACATGTGACATGTGACATGTGACATGTGACATGTGACATGTGACATGTGACATGTGACATGTGACATGTGACATGTGACATGTGACATGTGACATGTGACATGTGACATGTGACATGTGACATGTGACATGTGACATGTGACATGTGACATGTGACATGTGACATGTGACATGTGACATGTGACATGTGACATGTGACATGTGACATGTGACATGTGACATGTGACATGTGACATGTGACATGTGACATGTGACATGTGACATGTGACATGTGACATGTGACATGTGACATGTGACATGTGACATGTGACATGTGACATGTGACATGTGACATGTGACATGTGACATGTGACATGTGACATGTGACATGTGACATGTGACATGTGACATGTGACATGTGACATGTGACATGTGACATGTGACATGTGACATGTGACATGTGACATGTGACATGTGACATGTGACATGTGACATGTGACATGTGACATGTGACATGTGACATGTGACATGTGACATGTGACATGTGACATGTGACATGTGACATGTGACATGTGACATGTGACATGTGACATGTGACATGTGACATGTGACATGTGACATGTGACATGTGACATGTGACATGTGACATGTGACATGTGACATGTGACATGTGACATGTGACATGTGACATGTGACATGTGACATGTGACATGTGACATGTGACATGTGACATGTGACATGTGACATGTGACATGTGACATGTGACATGTGACATGTGACATGTGACATGTGACATGTGACATGTGACATGTGACATGTGACATGTGACATGTGACATGTGACATGTGACATGTGACATGTGACATGTGACATGTGACATGTGACATGTGACATGTGACATGTGACATGTGACATGTGACATGTGACATGTGACATGTGACATGTGACATGTGACATGTGACATGTGACATGTGACATGTGACATGTGACATGTGACATGTGACATGTGACATGTGACATGTGACATGTGACATGTGACATGTGACATGTGACATGTGACATGTGACATGTGACATGTGACATGTGACATGTGACATGTGACATGTGACATGTGACATGTGACATGTGACATGTGACATGTGACATGTGACATGTGACATGTGACATGTGACATGTGACATGTGACATGTGACATGTGACATGTGACATGTGACATGTGACATGTGACATGTGACATGTGACATGTGACATGTGACATGTGACATGTGACATGTGACATGTGACATGTGACATGTGACATGTGACATGTGACATGTGACATGTGACATGTGACATGTGACATGTGACATGTGACATGTGACATGTGACATGTGACATGTGACATGTGACATGTGACATGTGACATGTGACATGTGACATGTGACATGTGACATGTGACATGTGACATGTGACATGTGACATGTGACATGTGACATGTGACATGTGACATGTGACATGTGACATGTGACATGTGACATGTGACATGTGACATGTGACATGTGACATGTGACATGTGACATGTGACATGTGACATGTGACATGTGACATGTGACATGTGACATGTGACATGTGACATGTGACATGTGACATGTGACATGTGACATGTGACATGTGACATGTGACATGTGACATGTGACATGTGACATGTGACATGTGACATGTGACATGTGACATGTGACATGTGACATGTGACATGTGACATGTGACATGTGACATGTGACATGTGACATGTGACATGTGACATGTGACATGTGACATGTGACATGTGACATGTGACATGTGACATGTGACATGTGACATGTGACATGTGACATGTGACATGTGACATGTGACATGTGACATGTGACATGTGACATGTGACATGTGACATGTGACATGTGACATGTGACATGTGACATGTGACATGTGACATGTGACATGTGACATGTGACATGTGACATGTGACATGTGACATGTGACATGTGACATGTGACATGTGACATGTGACATGTGACATGTGACATGTGACATGTGACATGTGACATGTGACATGTGACATGTGACATGTGACATGTGACATGTGACATGTGACATGTGACATGTGACATGTGACATGTGACATGTGACATGTGACATGTGACATGTGACATGTGACATGTGACATGTGACATGTGACATGTGACATGTGACATGTGACATGTGACATGTGACATGTGACATGTGACATGTGACATGTGACATGTGACATGTGACATGTGACATGTGACATGTGACATGTGACATGTGACATGTGACATGTGACATGTGACATGTGACATGTGACATGTGACATGTGACATGTGACATGTGACATGTGACATGTGACATGTGACATGTGACATGTGACATGTGACATGTGACATGTGACATGTGACATGTGACATGTGACATGTGACATGTGACATGTGACATGTGACATGTGACATGTGACATGTGACATGTGACATGTGACATGTGACATGTGACATGTGACATGTGACATGTGACATGTGACATGTGACATGTGACATGTGACATGTGACATGTGACATGTGACATGTGACATGTGACATGTGACATGTGACATGTGACATGTGACATGTGACATGTGACATGTGACATGTGACATGTGACATGTGACATGTGACATGTGACATGTGACATGTGACATGTGACATGTGACATGTGACATGTGACATGTGACATGTGACATGTGACATGTGACATGTGACATGTGACATGTGACATGTGACATGTGACATGTGACATGTGACATGTGACATGTGACATGTGACATGTGACATGTGACATGTGACATGTGACATGTGACATGTGACATGTGACATGTGACATGTGACATGTGACATGTGACATGTGACATGTGACATGTGACATGTGACATGTGACATGTGACATGTGACATGTGACATGTGACATGTGACATGTGACATGTGACATGTGACATGTGACATGTGACATGTGACATGTGACATGTGACATGTGACATGTGACATGTGACATGTGTACATGTGACATGTGACATGTGACATGTGACATGTGACATGTGACATGTGACATGTGACATGTGACATGTGACATGTGACATGTGACATGTGACATGTGACATGTGACATGTGACATGTGACATGTGACATGTGACATGTGACATGTGACATGTGACATGTGACATGTGACATGTGACATGTGACATGTGACATGTGACATGTGACATGTGACATGTGACATGTGACATGTGACATGTGACATGTGACATGTGACATGTGACATGTGACATGTGACATGTGACATGTGACATGTGACATGTGACATGTGACATGTGACATGTGACATGTGACATGTGACATGTGACATGTGACATGTGACATGTGACATGTGACATGTGACATGTGACATGTGACATGTGACATGTGACATGTGACATGTGACATGTGACATGTGACATGTGACATGTGACATGTGACATGTGACATTGACATGTGACATGTGACATGTGACATGTGACATGTGACATGTGACATGTGACATGTGACATGTGACATGTGACATGTGACATGTGACATGTGACATGTGACATGTGACATGTGACATGTGACATGTGACATGTGACATGTGACATGTGACATGTGACATGTGACATGTGACATGTGACATGTGACATGTGACATGTGACATGTGACATGTGACATGTGACATGTGACATGTGACATGTGACATGTGACATGTGACATGTGACATGTGACATGTGACATGTGACATGTGACATGTGACATGTGACATGTGACATGTGACATGTGACATGTGACATGTGACATGTGACATGTGACATGTGACATGTGACATGTGACATGTGACATGTGACATGTGAGTGACATGTGACATGTGACATGTGACATGTGACATGTGACATGTGACATGTGACATGTGACATGTGACATGTGACATGTGACATGTGACATGTGACATGTGACATGTGACATGTGACATGTGACATGTGACATGTGACATGTGACATGTGACATGTGACATGTGACATGTGACATGTGACATGTGACATGTGACATGTGACATGTGACATGTGACATGTGACATGTGACATGTGACATGTGACATGTGACATGTGACATGTGACATGTGACATGTGACATGTGACATGTGACATGTGACATGTGACATGTGACATGTGACATGTGACATGTTGACATGTGACATGTGACATGTGACATGTGACATGTGACATGTGACATGTGACATGTGACATGTGACATGTGACATGTTGACATGTGACATGTGACATGTGACATGTGACATGTGACATTTGACATGTGACATGTGACATGTGACATGTGACATGTGACATGTGACATGTGACATGTGACATGTGACATGTGACATGTGACATGTGACATGTGACATGTGACATGTGACATGTGACATGTGACATGTGACATGTGACATGTGACATGTGACATGTGACATGTGACATGTGACATGTGACATGTGACATGTGGACATGTGACATGTGACATGTGACATGTGACATGTGACATGTGACATGTGACATGTGACATGTGACATGTGCCATGTGACATGTGACATGTGACATGTGACATGTGACATGTGACATGTGACATGTGACATGTGACATGTGACATGTGACATGTGACATGTGACATGTGACATGTGACATGTGACATGTGACATGTGACATTTGACATGTGACATGTGACATGTGACATGTGACATGTGACATGTGACATGTGACATGTGACATGTGACATGTGACATGTGCCATGTGACATGTGACATGTGACATGTGACATGTGACATGTGACATGTGACATGTGACATGTGACATGTGACATGTGCCATGTGACATGTGACATGTGACATGTGACATGTGACATGTGACATGTGCCATGTGACATGTGACATGTGACATGTGACATGTGCCATGTGACATGTGACATGTGACATGTGACATGTGATGACATGTGACATGTGACATGTGACATGTGACATGTGACATTGTGACATGAGTGACATGTGACATGTGACATGTGACATGTGACATGTGACATGTGACATGTGACATGTGACATGTGACATTGTGACATGTGACATGTGACATGTGACATGTGACATGTGACATGTGACATGTGACATGTGACATGTGACATGTGACATGTGACATGTGACATGTGACATGTGACATGTGACATGTGACATGTGACATGTGACATGTGACATGTGACATGTGACATGTGACATGTGACATGTGACATGTGACATGTGACATGTGACATGTGACATGTGACATGTGACATGTGACATGTGACATGTGACATGTGACATGTGACATGTGACATGTGACATGTGACATGTGACATGTGACATGTGACATGTGACATGTGACATGTGACATGTGACATGTGACATGTGACATGTGACATGTGACATGTGACATGTGACATGTGACATGTGACATGTGACATGTGACATGTGACATGTGACATGTGACATGTGACATGTGACATGTGAATGTGACATGTGACATGTGACATGTGACATGTGACATGTGACATGTGACATGTGACATGTGACATGTGGACATGTGACATGTGACATGTGACATGTGACATTGTGACATGTGACATGTGACATGTTGACATGTGACATGTGACATGTGACATGTGACATGTGACATGTGACATGTGACATGTGACATGTGACATGTGACATGTGACATGTGACATGTGACATGTGACATGTGACATGTGACATGTGACATGTGACATGTGACATGTGACATGTGACATGTGACATGTGACATGTGACATGTGACATGTGACATGTGACATGTGACTGTGACATGTGACATGTGACATGTGACATGTGACATGTGACATGTGACATGTGACATGTGACATGTGACATGTGACATGTGACATGTGACATGTGACATGTGACATGTGACATGTGACATGTGACATGTGACATGTGACATGTGACATGTGACATGTGACATGTGACATGTGACATGTGACATGTGACATGTGACATGTGACATGTGACATGTGACATGTGACATGTGACATGTGACATGTGACATGTGACATGTGACATGTGACATGTGACATGTGACATGTGACATGTGACATGTGACATGTGACATGTGACATGTGACATGTGACATGTGGACATGTGACATGTGACATGTGACATGTGACATGTGACATGTGACATGTGACATGTGACATGTGACATGTGACATGTGACATGTGACATGTGACATGTGACATGTGACATGTGACATGTGACATGTGACATGTGACATGTGACATGTGACATGTGACATGTGACATGAGTGACATGTGACATGTGACATGTGACATGTGACATGTGACATGTGGTGACATGTGACATGTGACATGTGACATGTGACATGTGACATGTGACATGTGACATGTGACATGTGACATGTGACATGTGACATGTGACATGTGACATGTGACATGTGACATGTGACATGTGACATGTGACATGTGACATGTGACATGTGACATGTGACATGTGACATGTGACATGTGACATGTGACATGTGACATGTGACATGTGACATGTGACATGTGACATGTGACATGTGACATGTGACATGTGACATGTGACATGTGACATGTGACATGTGACATGTGACATGTGACATGTGACATGTGACATGTGACATGTGACATGTGACATGTGACATGTGACATGTGACATGTGACATGTGACATGTGACATGTGACATGTGACATGTGACATGTGACATGTGACATGTGACATGTGACATGTGACATGTGACATGTGACATGTGACATGTGACATGTGACATGTGACATGTGACATGTGACATGTGACATGTGACATGTGACATGTGACATGTGACATGTGACATGTGACATGTGACATGTGACATGTGACATGTGACATGTGACATGTGACATGTGACATGTGACATGTGACATGTGACATGTGACATGTGACATGTGACATGTGACATGTACATGTGACATGTGACATGTGACATGTGACATGTGACATGTGACATGTGACATGTGACATGTGACATGTGACATGTGACATGTGACATGTGACATGTGACATGTGACATGTGACATGTGACATGTGACATGTGACATGTGACATGTGACATGTGACATGTGACATGTGACATGTGACATGTGACATGTGACATGTGACATGTGACATGTGACATGTGACATGTGACATGTGACATGTGACATGTGACATGTGACATGTGACATGTGACATGTGACATGTGACATGTGACATGTGACATGTGACATGTGACATGTGACATGTGACATGTGACATGTGACATGTGACATGTGACATGTGACATGTGACATGTGACATGTGACATGTGACATGTGACATGTGACATGTGGACATGTGACATGTGACATGTGACATGTGACATGTGACATGTGACATGTGACATGTGACATGTGACATGTGACATGTGACATGTGACATGTGACATGTGACATGTGACATGTGACATGTGACATGTGACATGTGACATGTGACATGTGACATGTGACATGTGACATGTGACATGTGACATGTGACATGTGACATGTGACATGTGACATGTGACATGTGACATGTGACATGTGACATGTGACATGTGACAGTGACATGTGACATGTGACATGTGACATGTGACATGTGACATGTGACATGTGACATGTGACATGTGACATGTGACATGTGACATGTGACATGTGACATGTGACATGTGACATGTGACATGTGACATGTGACATGTGACATGTGACATGTGACATGTGACATGTGACATGTGACATGTGACATGTGACATGTGACATGTGACATGTGACATGTGACATGTGACATGTGACATGTGACATGTGACATGTGACATGTGACATGTGACATGTGACATGTGACATGTGACATGTGACATGTGACATGTGACATGTGACATGTGACATGTGACATGTGACATGTGACATGTGACATGTGACATGTGACATGTGACATGTGACATTGTGACATGTGACATGTGACATGTGACATGTGACATGTGACATGTGACATGTGACATGTGACATGTGACATGTGACATGTGACATGTGACATGTGACATGTGACATGTGACATGTGACATGTGACATGTGACATGTGACATGTGACATGTGACATGTGACATGTGACATGTGACATGTGACATGTGACATGTGACATGTGACATGTGACATGTGACATGTGACATGTGACATGTGACATGTGACATGTGACATGTGACATGTGACATGTGACATGTGACATGTGACATGTGACATGTGACATGTGACATGTGACATGTGACATGTGACATGTGACATGTGACATGTGACATGTGACATGTGACATGTGACATGTGACATGTGACATGTGACATGTGACATGTGACATGTGACATGTGACATGTGACATGTGACATGTGACATGTGACATGTGACATGTGACATGTGACATGTGACATGTGACATGTGACATGTGACATGTGACATGTGACATGTGACATGTGACATGTGACATGTGACATGTGACATGTGACATGTGACATGTGACATGTGACATGTGACATGTGACATGTGACATGTGACATGTGACATGTGACATGTGACATGTGACATGTGACATGTGACATGTGACATGTGACATGTGACATGTGACATGTGACATGTGACATGTGACATGTGACATGTGACATGTGACATGTGACATGTGACATGTGACATGTGACATGTGACATGTGACATGTGACATGTGACATGTGACATGTGACATGTGACATGTGACATGTGACATGTGACATGTGACATGTGACATGTGACATGTGACATGTGACATGTGACATGTGACATGTGACATGTGACATGTGACATGTGACATGTGACATGTGACATGTGACATGTGACATGTGACATGTGACATGTGACATGTGACATGTGACATGTGACATGTGACATGTGACATGTGACATGTGACATGTGACATGTGACATGTGACATGTGACATGTGACATGTGACATGTGACATGTGACATGTGACATGTGACATGTGACATGTGACATGTGACATGTGACATGTGACATGTGACATGTGACATGTGACATGTGACATGTGACATGTGACATGTGACATGTGACATGTGACATGTGACATGTGACATGTGACATGTGACATGTGACATGTGACATGTGACATGTGACATGTGACATGTGACATGTGACATGTGACATGTGACATGTGACATGTGACATGTGACATGTGACATGTGACATGTGACATGTGACATGTGACATGTGACATGTGACATGTGACATGTGACATGTGACATGTGACATGTGACATGTGACATGTGACATGTGACATGTGACATGTGACATGTGACATGTGACATGTGACATGTGACATGTGACATGTGACATGTGACATGTGACATGTGACATGTGACATGTGACATGTGACATGTGACATGTGACATGTGACATGTGACATGTGACATGTGACATGTGACATGTGACATGTGACATGTGACATGTGACATGTGACATGTGACATGTGACATGTGACATGTGACATGTGACATGTGACATGTGACATGTGACATGTGACATGTGACATGTGACATGTGACATGTGACATGTGACATGTGACATGTGACATGTGACATGTGACATGTGACATGTGACATGTGACATGTGACATGTGACATGTGACATGTGACATGTGACATGTGACATGTGACATGTGACATGTGACATGTGACATGTGACATGTGACATGTGACTGTGAATGTGACATGTGACATGTGACATGTGACATGTGACATGTGACATGTGACATGTGACATGTGACATGTGACATGTGACATGTGACATGTGACATGTGACATGTGACATGTGACATGTGACATGTGACATGTGACATGTGACATGTGACATGTGACATGTGACATGTGACATGTGACATGTGACATGTGACATGTGACATGTGACATGTGACATGTGACATGTGACATGTGACATGTGACATGTGACATGTGACATGTGACATGTGACATGTGACATGTGACATGTGACATGTGTTATGTGACATGTGACATGTGACATGTGACATGTGACATGTGACATGTGACATGTGACATGTGACATGTGACATGTGACATGTGACATGTGACATGTGACATGTGACATGTGACATGTGACATGTGACATGTGACATGTGACATGTGACATGTGACATGTGACATGTGACATGTGACATGTGACATGTGACATGTGACATGTGACATGTGACATGTGACATGTGACATGTGACATGTGACATGTGACATGTGACATGTGACATGTGACATGTGACATGTGACATGTGACATGTGACATGTGACATGTGACATGTGACATGTGACATGTGACATGTGACATGTGACATGTGACATGTGACATGTGACATGTGACATGTGACATGTGACATGTGACATGTGACATGTGACATGTGACATGTGACATGTGACATGTGACATGTGACATGTGACATGTGACATGTGACATGTGACATGTGACATGTGACATGTGACATGTGACATGTGACATGTGACATGTGACATGTGACATGCTAATGTGACATGTGACATGTGACATGTGACATGTGACATGTGACATGTGACATGTGACATGTGACATGTGACATGTGACATGTGACATGTGACATGTGACATGTGACATGTGACATGTGACATGTGACATGTGACATGTGACATGTGACATGTGACATGTGACATGTGACATGTGACATGTGACATGTGACATGTGACATGTGACATGTGACATGTGACATGTGACATGTGACATGTGACATGTGACATGTGACATGTGACATATGTGACATGTGACATGTGACATGTGACATGTGACATGTGACATGTGACATGTGACATGTGACATGTGACATGTGACATGTGACATGTGACATGTGACATGTGACATGTGACATGTGACATGTGACATGTGACATGTGACATGTGACATGTGACATGTGACATGTGACATGTGACATGTGACATGTGACATGTGACATGTGACATGTGACATGTGACATGTGACATGTGACATGTGACATGTGACATGTGACATGTGACATGTGACATGTGACATGTGACATGTGACATGTGACATGTGACATGTGACATGTGACATGTGACATGTGACATGTGACATGTGACATGTGACATGTGACATGTGACATGTGACATGTGACATGTGACATGTGACATGTGACATGTGACATGTGACATGTGACATGTGACATGTGACATGTGACATGTGACATGTGACATGTGACATGTGACATGTGACATGTGACATGTGACATGTGACATGTGACATGTGACATGTGACATGTGACATGTGACATGTGACATGTGACATGTGACATGTGACATGTGACATGTGACATGTGACATGTGACATGTGACATGTGACATGTGACATGTGACATGTGACATGTGACATGTGACATGTGACATGTGACATGTGACATGTGACATGTGACATGTGACATGTGACATGTGACATGTGACATGTGACATGTGACATGTGACATGTGACATGTGACATGTGACATGTGACATGTGACATGTGACATGTGACATGTGACATGTGACATGTGACATGTGACATGTGACATGTGACATGTGACATGTGACATGTGACATGTGACATGTGACATGTGACATGTGACATGTGACATGTGACATGTGACATGTGACATGTGACATGTGACATGTGACATGTGACATGTGACATGTGACATGTGACATGTGACATGTGACATGTGACATGTGACATGTGACATGTGACATGTGACATGTGACATGTGACATGTGACATGTGACATGTGACATGTGACATGTGACATGTGACATGTGACATGTGACATGTGACATGTGACATGTGACATGTGACATGTGACATGTGACATGTGACATGTGACATGTGACATGTGACATGTGACATGTGACATGTGACATGTGACATGTGACATGTGACATGTGACATGTGACATGTGACATGTGACATGTGACATGTGACATGTGACATGTGACATGTGACATGTGACATGTGACATGTGACATGTGACATGTGACATGTGACATGTGACATGTGACATGTGACATGTGACATGTGACATGTGACATGTGACATGTGACATGTGACATGTGACATGTGACATGTGACATGTGACATGTGACATGTGACATGTGACATGTGACATGTGACATGTGACATGTGACATGTGACATGTGACATGTGACATGTGACATGTGACATGTGACATGTGACATGTGACATGTGACATGTGACATGTGACATGTGACATGTGACATGTGACATGTGACATGTGACATGTGACATGTGACATGTGACATGTGACATGTGACATGTGACATGTGACATGTGACATGTGACATGTGACATGTGACATGTGACATGTGACATGTGACATGTGACATGTGACATGTGACATGTGACATGTGACATGTGACATGTGACATGTGACATGTGACATGTGACATGTGACATGTGACATGTGACATGTGACATGTGACATGTGACATGTGACATGTGACATGTGACATGTGACATGTGACATGTGACATGTGACATGTGACATGTGACATGTGACATGTGACATGTGACATGTGACATGTGACATGTGACATGTGACATGTGACATGTGACATGTGACATGTGACATGTGACATGTGACATGTGACATGTGACATGTGACATGTGACATGTGACATGTGACATGTGACATGTGACATGTGACATGTGACATGTGACATGTGACATGTGACATGTGACATGTGACATGTGACATGTGACATGTGACATGTGACATGTGACATGTGACATGTGACATGTGACATGTGACATGTGACATGTGACATGTGACATGTGACATGTGACATGTGACATGTGACATGTGACATGTGACATGTGACATGTGACATGTGACATGTGACATGTGACATGTGACATGTGACATGTGACATGTGACATGTGACATGTGACATGTGACATGTGACATGTGACATGTGACATGTGACATGTGACATGTGACATGTGACATGTGACATGTGACATGTGACATGTGACATGTGACATGTGACATGTGACATGTGACATGTGACATGTGACATGTGACATGTGACATGTGACATGTGACATGTGACATGTGACATGTGACATGTGACATGTGACATGTGACATGTGACATGTGACATGTGACATGTGACATGTGACATGTGACATGTGACATGTGACATGTGACATGTGACATGTGACATGTGACATGTGACATGTGACATGTGACATGTGACATGTGACATGTGACATGTGACATGTGACATGTGACATGTGACATGTGACATGTGACATGTGACATGTGACATGTGACATGTGACATGTGACATGTGACATGTGACATGTGACATGTGACATGTGACATGTGACATGTGACATGTGACATGTGACATGTGACATGTGACATGTGACATGTGACATGTGACATGTGACATGTGACATGTGACATGTGACATGTGACATGTGACATGTGACATGTGACATGTGACATGTGACATGTGACATGTGACATGTGACATGTGACATGTGACATGTGACATGTGACATGTGACATGTGACATGTGACATGTGACATGTGACATGTGACATGTGACATGTGACATGTGACATGTGACATGTGACATGTGACATGTGACATGTGACATGTGACATGTGACATGTGACATGTGACATGTGACATGTGACATGTGACATGTGACATGTGACATGTGACATGTGACATGTGACATGTGACATGTGACATGTGACATGTGACATGTGACATGTGACATGTGACATGTGACATGTGACATGTGACATGTGACATGTGACATGTGACATGTGACATGTGACATGTGACATGTGACATGTGACATGTGACATGTGACATGTGACATGTGACATGTGACATGTGACATGTGACATGTGACATGTGACATGTGACATGTGACATGTGACATGTGACATGTGACATGTGACATGTGACATGTGACATGTGACATGTGACATGTGACATGTGACATGTGACATGTGACATGTGACATGTGACATGTGACATGTGACATGTGACATGTGACATGTGACATGTGACATGTGACATGTGACATGTGACATGTGACATGTGACATGTGACATGTGACATGTGACATGTGACATGTGACATGTGACATGTGACATGTGACATGTGACATGTGACATGTGACATGTGACATGTGACATGTGACATGTGACATGTGACATGTGACATGTGACATGTGACATGTGACATGTGACATGTGACATGTGACATGTGACATGTGACATGTGACATGTGACATGTGACATGTGACATGTGACATGTGACATGTGACATGTGACATGTGACATGTGACATGTGACATGTGACATGTGACATGTGACATGTGACATGTGACATGTGACATGTGACATGTGACATGTGACATGTGACATGTGACATGTGACATGTGACATGTGACATGTGACATGTGACATGTGACATGTGACATGTGACATGTGACATGTGACATGTGACATGTGACATGTGACATGTGACATGTCATGACATGTCACATGTCACATGTCACATGTCACATGTCACATGTCACATGTCACATGTCACATGTCACATGTCACATGTCACATGTCACATGTCACATGTCACATGTCACATGTCACATGTCACATGTCACATGTCACATGTCACATGTCACATGTCACATGTCACATGTCACATGTCACATGTCACATGTCACATGTCACATGTCACATGTCACATGTCACATGTCACATGTCACATGTCACATGTCACATGTCACATGTCACATGTCACATGTCACATGTCACATGTCACATGTCACATGTCACATGTCACATGTCACATGTCACATGTCACATGTCACATGTCACATGTCACATGTCACATGTCACATGTCACATGTCACATGTCACATGTCACATGTCACATGTCACATGTCACATGTCACATGTCACATGTCACATGTCACATGTCACATGTCACATGTCACATGTCACATGTCACATGTCACATGTCACATGTCACATGTCACATGTCACATGTCACATGTCACATGTCACATGTCACATGTCACATGTCACATGTCACATGTCACATGTCACATGTCACATGTCACATGTCACATGTCACATGTCACATGTCACATGTCACATGTCACATGTCACATGTCACATGTCACATGTCACATGTCACATGTCACATGTCACATGTCACATGTCACATGTCACATGTCACATGTCACATGTCACATGTCACATGTCACATGTCACATGTCACATGTCACATGTCACATGTCACATGTCACATGTCACATGTCACATGTCACATGTCACATGTCACATGTCACATGTCACATGTCACATGTCACATGTCACATGTCACATGTCACATGTCACATGTCACATGTCACATGTCACATGTCACATGTCACATGTCACATGTCACATGTCACATGTCACATGTCACATGTCACATGTCACATGTCACATGTCACATGTCACATGTCACATGTCACATGTCACATGTCACATGTCACATGTCACATGTCACATGTCACATGTCACATGTCACATGTCACATGTCACATGTCACATGTCACATGTCACATGTCACATGTCACATGTCACATGTCACATGTCACATGTCACATGTCACATGTCACATGTCACATGTCACATGTCACATGTCACATGTCACATGTCACATGTCACATGTCACATGTCACATGTCACATGTCACATGTCACATGTCACATGTCACATGTCACATGTCACATGTCACATGTCACATGTCACATGTCACATGTCACATGTCACATGTCACATGTCACATGTCACATGTCACATGTCACATGTCACATGTCACATGTCACATGTCACATGTCACATGTCACATGTCACATGTCACATGTCACATGTCACATGTCACATGTCACATGTCACATGTCACATGTCACATGTCACATGTCACATGTCACATGTCACATGTCACATGTCACATGTCACATGTCACATGTCACATGTCACATGTCACATGTCACATGTCACATGTCACATGTCACATGTCACATGTCACATGTCACATGTCACATGTCACATGTCACATGTCACATGTCACATGTCACATGTCACATGTCACATGTCACATGTCACATGTCACATGTCACATGTCACATGTCACATGTCACATGTCACATGTCACATGTCACATGTCACATGTCACATGTCACATGTCACATGTCACATGTCACATGTCACATGTCACATGTCACATGTCACATGTCACATGTCACATGTCACATGTCACATGTCACATGTCACATGTCACATGTCACATGTCACATGTCACATGTCACATGTCACATGTCACATGTCACATGTCACATGTCACATGTCACATGTCACATGTCACATGTCACATGTCACATGTCACATGTCACATGTCACATGTCACATGTCACATGTCACATGTCACATGTCACATGTCACATGTCACATGTCACATGTCACATGTCACATGTCACATGTCACATGTCACATGTCACATGTCACATGTCACATGTCACATGTCACATGTCACATGTCACATGTCACATGTCACATGTCACATGTCACATGTCACATGTCACATGTCACATGTCACATGTCACATGTCACATGTCACATGTCACATGTCACATGTCACATGTCACATGTCACATGTCACATGTCACATGTCACATGTCACATGTCACATGTCACATGTCACATGTCACATGTCACATGTCACATGTCACATGTCACATGTCACATGTCACATGTCACATGTCACATGTCACATGTCACATGTCACATGTCACATGTCACATGTCACATGTCACATGTCACATGTCACATGTCACATGTCACATGTCACATGTCACATGTCACATGTCACATGTCACATGTCACATGTCACATGTCACATGTCACATGTCACATGTCACATGTCACATGTCACATGTCACATGTCACATGTCACATGTCACATGTCACATGTCACATGTCACATGTCACATGTCACATGTCACATGTCACATGTCACATGTCACATGTCACATGTCACATGTCACATGTCACATGTCACATGTCACATGTCACATGTCACATGTCACATGTCACATGTCACATGTCACATGTCACATGTCACATGTCACATGTCACATGTCACATGTCACATGTCACATGTCACATGTCACATGTCACATGTCACATGTCACATGTCACATGTCACATGTCACATGTCACATGTCACATGTCACATGTCACATGTCACATGTCACATGTCACATGTCACATGTCACATGTCACATGTCACATGTCACATGTCACATGTCACATGTCACATGTCACATGTCACATGTCACATGTCACATGTCACATGTCACATGTCACATGTCACATGTCACATGTCACATGTCACATGTCACATGTCACATGTCACATGTCACATGTCACATGTCACATGTCACATGTCACATGTCACATGTCACATGTCACATGTCACATGTCACATGTCACATGTCACATGTCACATGTCACATGTCACATGTCACATGTCACATGTCACATGTCACATGTCACATGTCACATGTCACATGTCACATGTCACATGTCACATGTCACATGTCACATGTCACATGTCACATGTCACATGTCACATGTCACATGTCACATGTCACATGTCACATGTCACATGTCACATGTCACATGTCACATGTCACATGTCACATGTCACATGTCACATGTCACATGTCACATGTCACATGTCACATGTCACATGTCACATGTCACATGTCACATGTCACATGTCACATGTCACATGTCACATGTCACATGTCACATGTCACATGTCACATGTCACATGTCACATGTCACATGTCACATGTCACATGTCACATGTCACATGTCACATGTCACATGTCACATGTCACATGTCACATGTCACATGTCACATGTCACATGTCACATGTCACATGTCACATGTCACATGTCACATGTCACATGTCACATGTCACATGTCACATGTCACATGTCACATGTCACATGTCACATGTCACATGTCACATGTCACATGTCACATGTCACATGTCACATGTCACATGTCACATGTCACATGTCACATGTCACATGTCACATGTCACATGTCACATGTCACATGTCACATGTCACATGTCACATGTCACATGTCACATGTCACATGTCACATGTCACATGTCACATGTCACATGTCACATGTCACATGTCACATGTCACATGTCACATGCTCATGTCACATGTCACATGTCACATGTCACATGTCACATGTCACATGTCACATGTCACATGTCACATGTCACATGTCACATGTCACATGTCACATGTCACATGTCACATGTCACATGTCACATGTCACATGTCACATGTCACATGTCACATGTCACATGTCACATGTCACATGTCACATGTCACATGTCACATGTCACATGTCACATGTCACATGTCACATGTCACATGTCACATGTCACATGTCACATGTCACATGTCACATGTCACATGTCACATGTCACATGTCACATGTCACATGTCACATGTCACATGTCACATGTCACATGTCACATGTCACATGTCACATGTCACATGTCACATGTCACATGTCACATGTCACATGTCACATGTCACATGTCACATGTCACATGTCACATGTCACATGTCACATGTCACATGTCACATGTCACATGTCACATGTCACATGTCACATGTCACATGTCACATGTCACATGTCACATGTCACATGTCACATGTCACATGTCACATGTCACATGTCACATGTCACATGTCACATGTCACATGTCACATGTCACATGTCACATGTCACATGTCACATGTCACATGTCACATGTCACATGTCACATGTCACATGTCACATGTCACATGTCACATGTCACATGTCACATGTCACATGTCACATGTCACATGTCACATGTCACATGTCACATGTCACATGTCACATGTCACATGTCACATGTCACATGTCACATGTCACATGTCACATGTCACATGTCACATGTCACATGTCACATGTCACATGTCACATGTCACATGTCACATGTCACATGTCACATGTCACATGTCACATGTCACATGTCACATGTCACATGTCACATGTCACATGTCACATGTCACATGTCACATGTCACATGTCACATGTCACATGTCACATGTCACATGTCACATGTCACATGTCACATGTCACATGTCACATGTCACATGTCACATGTCACATGTCACATGTCACATGTCACATGTCACATGTCACATGTCACATGTCACATGTCACATGTCACATGTCACATGTCACATGTCACATGTCACATGTCACATGTCACATGTCACATGTCACATGTCACATGTCACATGTCACATGTCACATGTCACATGTCACATGTCACATGTCACATGTCACATGTCACATGTCACATGTCACATGTCACATGTCACATGTCACATGTCACATGTCACATGTCACATGTCACATGTCACATGTCACATGTCACATGTCACATGTCACATGTCACATGTCACATGTCACATGTCACATGTCACATGTCACATGTCACATGTCACATGTCACATGTCACATGTCACATGTCACATGTCACATGTCACATGTCACATGTCACATGTCACATGTCACATGTCACATGTCACATGTCACATGTCACATGTCACATGTCACATGTCACATGTCACATGTCACATGTCACATGTCACATGTCACATGTCACATGTCACATGTCACATGTCACATGTCACATGTCACATGTCACATGTCACATGTCACATGTCACATGTCACATGTCACATGTCACATGTCACATGTCACATGTCACATGTCACATGTCACATGTCACATGTCACATGTCACATGTCACATGTCACATGTCACATGTCACATGTCACATGTCACATGTCACATGTCACATGTCACATGTCACATGTCACATGTCACATGTCACATGTCACATGTCACATGTCACATGTCACATGTCACATGTCACATGTCACATGTCACATGTCACATGTCACATGTCACATGTCACATGTCACATGTCACATGTCACATGTCACATGTCACATGTCACATGTCACATGTCACATGTCACATGTCACATGTCACATGTCACATGTCACATGTCACATGTCACATGTCACATGTCACATGTCACATGTCACATGTCACATGTCACATGTCACATGTCACATGTCACATGTCACATGTCACATGTCACATGTCACATGTCACATGTCACATGTCACATGTCACATGTCACATGTCACATGTCACATGTCACATGTCACATGTCACATGTCACATGTCACATGTCACATGTCACATGTCACATGTCACATGTCACATGTCACATGTCACATGTCACATGTCACATGTCACATGTCACATGTCACATGTCACATGTCACATGTCACATGTCACATGTCACATGTCACATGTCACATGTCACATGTCACATGTCACATGTCACATGTCACATGTCACATGTCACATGTCACATGTCACATGTCACATGTCACATGTCACATGTCACATGTCACATGTCACATGTCACATGTCACATGTCACATGTCACATGTCACATGTCACATGTCACATGTCACATGTCACATGTCACATGTCACATGTCACATGTCACATGTCACATGTCACATGTCACATGTCACATGTCACATGTCACATGTCACATGTCACATGTCACATGTCACATGTCACATGTCACATGTCACATGTCACATGTCACATGTCACATGTCACATGTCACATGTCACATGTCACATGTCACATGTCACATGTCACATGTCACATGTCACATGTCACATGTCACATGTCACATGTCACATGTCACATGTCACATGTCACATGTCACATGTCACATGTCACATGTCACATGTCACATGTCACATGTCACATGTCACATGTCACATGTCACATGTCACATGTCACATGTCACATGTCACATGTCACATGTCACATGTCACATGTCACATGTCACATGTCACATGTCACATGTCACATGTCACATGTCACATGTCACATGTCACATGTCACATGTCACATGTCACATGTCACATGTCACATGTCACATGTCACATGTCACATGTCACATGTCACATGTCACATGTCACATGTCACATGTCACATGTCACATGTCACATGTCACATGTCACATGTCACATGTCACATGTCACATGTCACATGTCACATGTCACATGTCACATGTCACATGTCACATGTCACATGTCACATGTCACATGTCACATGTCACATGTCACATGTCACATGTCACATGTCACATGTCACATGTCACATGTCACATGTCACATGTCACATGTCACATGTCACATGTCACATGTCACATGTCACATGTCACATGTCACATGTCACATGTCACATGTCACATGTCACATGTCACATGTCACATGTCACATGTCACATGTCACATGTCACATGTCACATGTCACATGTCACATGTCACATGTCACATGTCACATGTCACATGTCACATGTCACATGTCACATGTCACATGTCACATGTCACATGTCACATGTCACATGTCACATGTCACATGTCACATGTCACATGTCACATGTCACATGTCACATGTCACATGTCACATGTCACATGTCACATGTCACATGTCACATGTCACATGTCACATGTCACATGTCACATGTCACATGTCACATGTCACATGTCACATGTCACATGTCACATGTCACATGTCACATGTCACATGTCACATGTCACATGTCACATGTCACATGTCACATGTCACATGTCACATGTCACATGTCACATGTCACATGTCACATGTCACATGTCACATGTCACATGTCACATGTCACATGTCACATGTCACATGTCACATGTCACATGTCACATGTCACATGTCACATGTCACATGTCACATGTCACATGTCACATGTCACATGTCACATGTCACATGTCACATGTCACATGTCACATGTCACATGTCACATGTCACATGTCACATGTCACATGTCACATGTCACATGTCACATGTCACATGTCACATGTCACATGTCACATGTCACATGTCACATGTCACATGTCACATGTCACATGTCACATGTCACATGTCACATGTCACATGTCACATGTCACATGTCACATGTCACATGTCACATGTCACATGTCACATGTCACATGTCACATGTCACATGTCACATGTCACATGTCACATGTCACATGTCACATGTCACATGTCACATGTCACATGTCACATGTCACATGTCACATGTCACATGTCACATGTCACATGTCACATGTCACATGTCACATGTCACATGTCACATGTCACATGTCACATGTCACATGTCACATGTCACATGTCACATGTCACATGTCACATGTCACATGTCACATGTCACATGTCACATGTCACATGTCACATGTCACATGTCACATGTCACATGTCACATGTCACATGTCACATGTCACATGTCACATGTCACATGTCACATGTCACATGTCACATGTCACATGTCACATGTCACATGTCACATGTCACATGTCACATGTCACATGTCACATGTCACATGTCACATGTCACATGTCACATGTCACATGTCACATGTCACATGTCACATGTCACATGTCACATGTCACATGTCACATGTCACATGTCACATGTCACATGTCACATGTCACATGTCACATGTCACATGTCACATGTCACATGTCACATGTCACATGTCACATGTCACATGTCACATGTCACATGTCACATGTCACATGTCACATGTCACATGTCACATGTCACATGTCACATGTCACATGTCACATGTCACATGTCACATGTCACATGTCACATGTCACATGTCACATGTCACATGTCACATGTCACATGTCACATGTCACATGTCACATGTCACATGTCACATGTCACATGTCACATGTCACATGTCACATGTCACATGTCACATGTCACATGTCACATGTCACATGTCACATGTCACATGTCACATGT
>CATNUY010000199.1:0-29179 GCA_951217065.1 Baccha elongata
ACATGTGACATGTGACATGTGACATGTGACATGTGACATGTGACATGTGACATGTGACATGTGACATGTGACATGTGACATGTGACATGTGACATGTGACATGTGACATGTGACATGTGACATGTGACATGTGACATGTGACATGTGACATGTGACATGTGACATGTGACATGTGACATGTGACATGTGACATGTGACATGTGACATGTGACATGTGACATGTGACATGTGACATGTGACATGTGACATGTGACATGTGACATGTGACATGTGACATGTGACATGTGACATGTGACATGTGACATGTGACATGTGACATGTGACATGTGACATGTGACATGTGACATGTGACATGTGACATGTGACATGTGACATGTGACATGTGACATGTGACATGTGACATGTGACATGTGACATGTGACATGTGACATGTGACATGTGACATGTGACATGTGACATGTGACATGTGACATGTGACATGTGACATGTGACATGTGACATGTGACATGTGACATGTGACATGTGACATGTGACATGTGACATGTGACATGTGACATGTGACATGTGACATGTGACATGTGACATGTGACATGTGACATGTGACATGTGACATGTGACATGTGACATGTGACATGTGACATGTGACATGTGCACATGTCGACATGTGCACATGTCACATGTCACATGTCACATGTCACATGTCACATGTCACATGTCACATGTCACATGTCACATGTCACATGTCACATGTCACATGTCACATGTCACATGTCACATGTCACATGTCACATGTCACATGTCACATGTCACATGTCACATGTCACATGTCACATGTCACATGTCACATGTCACATGTCACATGTCACATGTCACATGTCACATGTCACATGTCACATGTCACATGTCACATGTCACATGTCACATGTCACATGTCACATGTCACATGTCACATGTCACATGTCACATGTCACATGTCACATGTCACATGTCACATGTCACATGTCACATGTCACATGTCACATGTCACATGTCACATGTCACATGTCACATGTCACATGTCACATGTCACATGTCACATGTCACATGTCACATGTCACATGTCACATGTCACATGTCACATGTCACATGTCACATGTCACATGTCACATGTCACATGTCACATGTCACATGTCACATGTCACATGTCACATGTCACATGTCACATGTCACATGTCACATGTCACATGTCACATGTCACATGTCACATGTCACATGTCACATGTCACATGTCACATGTCACATGTCACATGTCACATGTCACATGTCACATGTCACATGTCACATGTCACATGTCACATGTCACATGTCACATGTCACATGTCACATGTCACATGTCACATGTCACATGTCACATGTCACATGTCACATGTCACATGTCACATGTCACATGTCACATGTCACATGTCACATGTCACATGTCACATGTCACATGTCACATGTCACATGTCACATGTCACATGTCACATGTCACATGTCACATGTCACATGTCACATGTCACATGTCACATGTCACATGTCACATGTCACATGTCACATGTCACATGTCACATGTCACATGTCACATGTCACATGTCACATGTCACATGTCACATGTCACATGTCACATGTCACATGTCACATGTCACATGTCACATGTCACATGTCACATGTCACATGTCACATGTCACATGTCACATGTCACATGTCACATGTCACATGTCACATGTCACATGTCACATGTCACATGTCACATGTCACATGTCACATGTCACATGTCACATGTCACATGTCACATGTCACATGTCACATGTCACATGTCACATGTCACATGTCACATGTCACATGTCACATGTCACATGTCACATGTCACATGTCACATGTCACATGTCACATGTCACATGTCACATGTCACATGTCACATGTCACATGTCACATGTCACATGTCACATGTCACATGTCACATGTCACATGTCACATGTCACATGTCACATGTCACATGTCACATGTCACATGTCACATGTCACATGTCACATGTCACATGTCACATGTCACATGTCACATGTCACATGTCACATGTCACATGTCACATGTCACATGTCACATGTCACATGTCACATGTCACATGTCACATGTCACATGTCACATGTCACATGTCACATGTCACATGTCACATGTCACATGTCACATGTCACATGTCACATGTCACATGTCACATGTCACATGTCACATGTCACATGTCACATGTCACATGTCACATGTCACATGTCACATGTCACATGTCACATGTCACATGTCACATGTCACATGTCACATGTCACATGTCACATGTCACATGTCACATGTCACATGTCACATGTCACATGTCACATGTCACATGTCACATGTCACATGTCACATGTCACATGTCACATGTCACATGTCACATGTCACATGTCACATGTCACATGTCACATGTCACATGTCACATGTCACATGTCACATGTCACATGTCACATGTCACATGTCACATGTCACATGTCACATGTCACATGTCACATGTCACATGTCACATGTCACATGTCACATGTCACATGTCACATGTCACATGTCACATGTCACATGTCACATGTCACATGTCACATGTCACATGTCACATGTCACATGTCACATGTCACATGTCACATGTCACATGTCACATGTCACATGTCACATGTCACATGTCACATGTCACATGTCACATGTCACATGTCACATGTCACATGTCACATGTCACATGTCACATGTCACATGTCACATGTCACATGTCACATGTCACATGTCACATGTCACATGTCACATGTCACATGTCACATGTCACATGTCACATGTCACATGTCACATGTCACATGTCACATGTCACATGTCACATGTCACATGTCACATGTCAGATGTCACATGTCACATGTCACATGTCCCATGTCACATGTCCCATGTCACATGTCCCATGTCACATGTCCCATGTCACATGTCACATGTCACATGTCACATGTCACATGTCACATGTCACATGTCACATGTCACATGTCACATGTCACATGTCACATGTCACATGTCACATGTCACATGTCACATGTCACATGTCACATGTCACATGTCACATGTCACATGTCACATGTCACATGTCACATGTCACATGTCACATGTCACATGTCACATGTCACATGTCACATGTCACATGTCACATGTCACATGTCACATGTCACATGTCACATGTCACATGTCACATGTCACATGTCACATGTCACATGTCACATGTCACATGTCACATGTCACATGTCACATGTCACATGTCACATGTCACATGTCACATGTCACATGTCACATGTCACATGTCACATGTCACATGTCACATGTCACATGTCACATGTCACATGTCACATGTCACATGTCACATGTGACATGTGACATGTGACATGTGACATGTGACATGTGACATGTGACATGTGACATGTGACATGTGACATGTGACATGTGACATGTGACATGTGACATGTGACATGTGACATGTGACATGTGACATGTGACATGTGACATGTGACATGTGACATGTGACATGTGACATGTGACATGTGACATGTGACATGTGACATGTGACATGTGACATGTGACATGTGACATGTGACATGTGACATGTAACATGTGACATGTGACATGTGACATGTGACATGTGACATGTGACATGTGACATGTGACATGTGACATGTGACATGTGACATGTGACATGTGACATGTGACATGTGACATGTGAAATGTGACATGTGACATGTGACATGTGACATGTGACATGTGACATGTGACATGTGACATGTGACATGTGACATGTGACATGTGACATGTGACATGTGACATGTGACATGTGACATGTGACATGTGACATGTGACATGTGACATGTGACATGTGACATGTTACGTGGCCAACCATCTGAATGAATTTTGATTACAAAAGGAAAAAAACGAAATAAATTGTAAAGTTTATTGCACTAAGGCATTATGAAACATCTTGTTCCATATCCTACCAACTACAGGAGCAATTTTTTTTTGCTTATATATCGCGACAACACGTTCTAGACTGGCGGCTCTAAATTCTTTAGGCGGAGCGGCAATTTCGGACAAAAGCACACGAACGAATGAGCTGAATAAAGGTTACCTGGATGACGTTGAAGAGCGCGGAAAGAGATGCTCTTGACTTTTTCCATATTGTTGCCATGTTCGTGGAGCCACATGGCGTCAGTATTCCAGATTTTTGGTTTGTCCCCGCGTTTCTTCATGAAAAAAAATAATAATAATGAGAGTTTCAATTTAAGTAACCGATAGAATCGCACGAAAAAAGTGTGCAAACAACAGCAATTTACCACATTAAACGTTGATTATATGAAAGAAGGAGAGCTTTCCACATCTCGGAAGTGTTGATTTTTTTTGATTTTTTCGAAGTGTTGATGTTGGTGATGTAATGATGTAATCTCGAGTGGGATTGCAGGACTTCCACTTCTCCACATCAGCAGAAGATCTGGATTTTCTGTTAAGGATTCCTAAAAAGAAAAAAGGATAAAATGAAATCTAAGAGCAATGTCATAAATCCTGAATGTTGTTCTTTGAAATTTCAAAGGCTGGAGCAAATGAAATTTTGAAGATCAATATTCTGGATTGATTATTATAGGTATCTATCCTTTTATTGTTTCCAGTTGTTACTTACAGTAGAGAGAACAACTGATAGCAATAATTGGAGCGGTAGATACATCTATAATTAGTAATTTTATTAAATACTTACATTTTTTTTTGCCAGACGTGTTTTTCTGCTGCTTTGCACGAGTTTTGTTTTGGTTTTTTTTGACAGTTCGAATTATGTTTTTATATAATCTAGCTTGCCTTTTCTTTTGCATATGCGCTTATGGTTCTTTCTCCTTTTATTAGAAAGGGATAAAGGAACCATCGGCTTAAGTATTAATGTTTCGATTTTCGAAATTTATGGCTATTGAAATGTTACCGACATTATGTAAGGGAAATTATTTCTAAAATGAAATGTTGAATTAAAAGATATTTTGTTTCAGCGGAAATAGCTATGAGGAAGTAGGAAATGTTAGGAAATTGTAGGGGTATTTATGTTAGACGTTAATTGTTTGAATTAGAGTTAGGATATGATAAATTAAAGGTTGATAGGAATGTAGATGTGTGAGTGAGGTTATAGTTAGCTCAGTGATCAAGGGGGGTAGATTTCCAAGATAAGGACGGGAGATAACACCCACACTAGCAATTCCTTTTATTTGAAGAGGAATAATGGACCATCTCACTCGAGTGTAGAGGTAATTATTTACTTTAGTAAATAATGATAACAAAGACCAGGGACCGCAATAAGTGATTTTATGATCATTGTATCATTTATATCAAATAGTGATAGTAAAGGATTTAGCCGCTGAAAATTTGAATTATAATTTAAATTGAAAATCAAATTTCAACCTACAATTTCGCGACAATTTATTTTAAAATTTTTTGTTCTATTGTTGGAATAATTATAATTCAATTCAAAGTAAATTATCAAAGAGGTAATACTATTCAGTTTAAATTTGTAATAAGTGGAAATTATTGAAATACCTACATTTTTTTTTTTTGGGTTCGCCATTAAAGTTCTACAGGAAGAAAGGAAACAATTGTGGAAGACTTTGGCACACAAAACCTAGTATATAGGTTACCATATATAGAATTTAAAGGAGATTTTTAAGCAGAGGTATGAAGTTTAATTCAAATATTTGGCAGAAAAATATAATTAATGATGAATTTAAATTAGGTTTGGGTTCAGATTAGTGAGATTTTTAAAACCTCTAGCAACGAACTAAGCCTCTGCTGAGATTTTTTTTTACTTCACCCTTGCCAGTGGGGCATCCATTTTGGAGTCTTTTCTTTGTTCGAGGTGAACAAAACCAAAAGGCCTGGTACAATAACCATAAGGTTTTTGCAAATTGAATATATATATGAATATATATATATAAAACAATTATTACAAGGACCAAATTTGATTGGCAGTACTGAGGAGCTCCGCTGACCAGCCAAAGAAAGCAGAAGTTGAATTATACCAAGAGAAATTTAGTGAAGTTTAAATTCAAAGATTTTTTTATTTAAGTACCTAATTGAATTCTGTTGTGAAAGATTAAGTTCTCCAGAACGTTTTTTTTGGATTTTTAATTTTATTTTTGAGTTTTAAATTTTTTTTTATTGATATTCTTAAAAGAGAATTGAGATATTATAGTAAGGTAGTGTCTGATTTCAATATAAAGTGAAATAATTTTTAAAAATTTAAAGAGTAAGGCATTACCTACATACTGTGCCTATTCTTCGACGTGCTGCCGGCAGGACATCGAGGGACAAGGAAAACTGTGAGTCATTTTTTTTAAGCTTAAAAATCCTATATTATAATAGGTACCTATATTAAGGTCAGAACAATCCTTTCGTTTATTCCAATAATTTTCTTTTATCTAGATTTGAATAACTAGAATTTTTTTTTATTTTTAATTTTTTTTATTAATCAGGATTATTTGAAGTTTTTTTTTTCTTTAAAAAGAACGAGCAGGAGAGCTCGATTTTAAATGATCTTTTTAAATAATAAAATTTTTTATATGAGTTAAAAATCAAAATAGATATGGTATACTAATTTCAAAGCTAAAGGTGTGTGGAGGCTTGGCAAAGCCGTCCAGTGGCAAAAATGGTTTTCTAAGGACGTGACCGACTGACATTTTCTTTACTGACTTTTTTCTTTTAGTGACTGGTAGGTCACTTCAGGGGCTTATTCCTAGTAGATGGCCATGGAATAAGCTAAATAGGAAGTATCTCAAGATACTTGGGTGGGCGGCCTGACCTTCGTCAATACCATCAGACGAGCGGTCGAAGTTCAGTGGAATATCATCTAAGGGAGATGAAAAGAAGAGTGCGTTAATTTTAGGCTGTAGTTTATTTTTTTTTATATTCAAGATAAATACAAAAGTAAATACTTAATTTTTTTATTTTGTTTGATACTTTATGGTTTAAATTTTTGAATATCAATGGTGGTGGAAGTTTCAATTTTTTTATTAATTGGTGGTGGAAGTTATATTTTTTTATTATTTCTTTTTTTTTATTTTGGTGATGGGATAATTATTTATTTTGATAGACAGGTTAGTTAGTTTAGATTTAATTTTTTTTTATTGAGCACTTTTCATGCCTTTCCCTTGGGTGATATTAAGGTCCTAAGATTTGTGTTTTTTTTTTTTTTTTTTTCTTTCTTTTATTAACGTAATATAATTTAACGTAGAGTCACTTTTCTATCTTTTCAATTCTGGCTTCCTACACTATCTTTCCATCTATCATCTTCCTGGCACGATATTTTTTTTGTTTGTGGAGCAGGAGGTATTTGTAGAAGTGGCAAGAACCTACCCTATTTGCGTCGAGCCTAGCCGTGCGATGACAAGCGTGCCACCGCCACTACTACAATATCAAAGCACGTCCTCTGGGATACCTAGCACACTACAATGGCGCCCAACGAGACCTAACGGCTTTCGAGGTCAAAAGCAACTCCAAGGAGACGATTTTTTTTTAAGATCGTCACCTTGGACTTGTTTTAACCAATAGCATTTTTTTAATTTTTTTTTTAATTTTTTTTTTGATATATTATTTTTACTTTTCTGTCTCTTGATTACAAATCAAAGGACTGCGATCACTTTTGGCGTTGTCACGAATTGAGGATGGCTATCCGATCTACAGACCACGAGTCTGAGATTTTGAGAGGTAGTCTTCAATCCGTGACAGCACTAGGAGTGGAACAAGGTCGTACGACTTTGAACTTTTTGCTATCCAAAGAAACAGGTTCAGCCCGACTCTTAGTGAGGTAGAAGTTTTGAGTTCGAAAACCTTGTTCGTGTGGAAGTTCATTTCGTTTCATTGCCAACCAATCAGTAGGATATAAGCTTAGTGATTTGTAGTGGCGGTAAAATGGAGATGAACTGAAACACCCGCTGAATTTCGGGCGGACCAGTCACAAAAGAAATAGACAACATTTACGAAATACTCAACGACTACCATTTTGTTAAAGGAGTGGAAAACTTTGTCCCACTCCACACACCTTAGCGAATTTATAATAAAGCTTAATTTTTTTTTTATTTTTTTTTAATACGTACCCATAATTTGGTTTACTACCTACAATTATATGATAATTTTTTTTATTACACTAGTATCTATAATATAATTCTTTTATTGGTTTTAATTTTTTTATACTATTTTTTTATATCCCTTCAATATTATAATCCTTTCCTTTTTTTTGAATTTTTGAATTTAATTTTTTTTTACGACGTTTATAATTGTTATTTTTGAATTTTCACTGCATTTTTTTTTTTGGTATATATCTACCTTCAGTTTTTTTTATAATTTTGAGTCTTACTTTTGTTTGGTTCTAATTGGTTTCAGTAATCAATATTCAATCTTTACTGGCACTAGTTTTCATTCTCGGGGAAATATAAGCAGTAGAGATGGCAGAGGGATCCCATAATACGGGAACAATTCCAAAAACTTCTTGTCTGAATTCGACCCTAAACGAAAATACTGATGGAAAAGAACTTAACAAGACATTCTCGGAAATAACTCAAGTACTGAAGGACATGCACATACTAGAACGTAACGAACTCGACCAAACTAACGAACGCGACAAAATTCTTCAAGAAACTCGCCAACTTGAACGAGAACAACAGCGACTAGAAGAAGACCAACTACAAAGTAGTCGTTCCGACGGTAGTGACGATCGACAAGGACGTTTACCTACAGTAGCATTGACTGAAACCGACCTATACGAACGAATGCAAAAGGTGGCCTCTCTGACTGTTAGGGAGAGTCAAAATACCACTCTCGGGTTTCTGGCCGAAGGTATGTCTGACATGCTGAAGCTGATGGACAGAAACTTGAAAGTGGTCCATTCAAAATTGAATAATTTGGAACTCTCTCTGACCGCCAGGAAGGACAACACTTATGCACAAAACAATACTTTTGTACAGGATATTGGACAAGACAATACTTACAAACAAGATCCTAAACATAACAATACTTTTGTACAAGACAATACTTTTAGACAGGATTTTGGACAAAACCGTATGTACAGGAATAATCAAAATTCCAACCATAAGAGTACTTCTTTACAAGACAATACTTTCAAGCCAAACAATACTGGTAGACAAAACACTAGAACAGAATCTTTACAAGACATAAATTACAACCAAGACTTACGACAAAACAATACATTCAATCATGATAATCCATACAGACAAAACAGTACTTTACAACATAATCCTCGACACGAAACAACTCACAGACAAGATAATACTTATGTACAGGACATAACGAACGAATACATAAATCATAAACATTCAAACTTTCCGAGAAGTTGTAATCCGACTGCTCATCCGTCAAATGAACAATCCTCATTTAGAGACATCAATCGAAGAATTGATGTTTATAAGTGGGGAGTGAAATTTGACGGATCCTCAAAGGGCATGTCGATAGAAAGTTTTATTTTTCGAGTAGAAACCCTTCAAAAAAAGAGTGGCTTGACAAACGAACAGCTGTTTGCCAATTTCCACCACCTTGTTTCAGGTTCTGCTGAACGGTGGTATTGGCAATTTTTAGAAGAGAACCAGGGGGACGATTTGTTAAACTATCATGATTTGAAAGCTGAACTGTTGAGGCAATTTAAAAACAATAAAAGGGATCATGAAATCCTTAGAGCTATCATGGATCGCAAACAGCAGCCCCATGAGACTTTTGACGAATTTTATGCGGATGTCAGAGGGATAACTTTACAAATGCAATCAAGACCAAGTGAGAGTGACTTAGTTTCCATGATTAGAAGTAATATTAAAGACAGGGTAGCTAATTTAATATTTGGATGTTCAATTATGAACGTAAGAGATTTGCGTGATGAATGCAAGAGAGCTGAAGAGCACTTAATAGCTAGAGACCTTAAAATGAAAAGGTTTATTCATGAAGTAGATGATGAAGGATTCTCTAGAAAGACAGATAGATCAAGTGAGTTAGAAGATAGAGAATTAGGGGTAGAGGCAATATCACACAACAGAGCGGACAGACAAACGAACGAACTAAGTGATAGACGACGTAACAGTAACGAAAGCGGAAAAAGAAATACTTTAGGTGATCCTCGACAAGTTTCGGGCGAATGCCCTTCGCAATTCCATACCTTAACATGTTTCTGTTGTGGACAAGGTAGCATTTCCTTCAGGTGTGCTGCTTGCCAGGGAAACCAGAAAGTCGGCAGTACATCCGGGAATCTACCGCCGATGACAAAACCCATCCCGGCGAAACCACAGCAGAACCTGAAAGAATAAAAATTTTGGTAAGAGAACTAAAGACTGAGAGAGAAAAGACTTACCAAAACAAAATTCCAATACCAGCCAAGAGCCTTCACCAAAGAATGCGCGAGTATGAAGAAGCAAGAAAACGTATTTTTAATGAGGAAGTTGCAATACCTATAGTTCGTAAGACAAGAAATTATATTAAAATATCTAGGCTAAGGGAAAAGTGTGCAATGTTAAGACGAACGAAAAATAAAATTGAATCAACTATTTTGACAATGACTGATGACGGTAGGCCCCATGTAAAAGTGCAAATACTAGGTGAAGAAATAATAGGTCTGTTAGATAGTGGAGCGTCTGTTACTTGTCTGGGGAAGAATGCAATAGAGTTCATAATTAAGAAAAACATTAAACTAACAAAAATGAATAATGAAATAAAAACAGCTGATGGAAACCATCAAAAGATAGAAGGTAGTTTTAAATCGATTGTCACATGGGGTGGTGTAGATTTTTGGAGCACTTTCCAAGTAGCTCCAAACATTGTTAGTGAATTAAAGGTTCCATTTCCTCCAAAAGAGCAGCCGACTTTTCGAGAGCTCTCCCCACCTCAACAGCAAAATTTGGAGAGAGTCAAGCTACTGTTTCCCTCCTTTGCTACACTCGGGTTGGGTAAGACAAGCCTAGAAGAGCACATAATTGAAGTGGATGACGACAATATTCCCATTAAACAAAGGCACTACCCAATATCGCCAGTCGTACAGAAGCTCATGTACGAAGAGTTGGACAGAATGTTGGCTCTGGGTGTAATAGAGGAGAGTAATAGTGCTTGGAGCTCTCCGGTGGTGTTGGTGAGGAAAAATGGGAAGAGTAGACTCTGTCTGGACTCTCGAAAAGTCAATGCTAGAACAAAAAAATTTGCCTACCCGCTTCCCCACATTGAAGGTATAATAAGTAGGTTACAAGACACAAAATTTATCTCCAGTATTGATCTGAAGGATGCCTTTTGGCAAATTCCTCTGGAGAGCAAATCAAGGGAGAAGACAGCATTTACAGTCCCTGGGCGTCCGTTATACCAATTCACGGTTATGCCATTTGGATTGTGTAACGCCGCCCAGAGAATGTCTAAGCTGATGGACAAAGTTATTCCTGGTCGACTTCGGCAGAATGTCTTTGTCTATCTCGATGACCTCTTGATTTGTTCTCCAGATTTTGAAACACACATTCGGGTACTGGAGGAAGTGGCAAAGTGTCTACGTGAAGCGGGTCTTACAATCAATGTAGAAAAAAGTAAGTTCTGTTTCAAGGAAATAAAATATCTAGGGTATGTAGTTGGGGACGGTTGTTTACGAACGGACAAAGACAATGTATCGGCGGTTGAAGACTTTCCGATTCCTAAGACCCCTAAACAACTCCGTAGGTTCCTTGGCATGACGGGGTGGTATAGGCGTTTCATGCCAAACTACGCAACTATTGCTGCCCCTATGACCGATTGTTTGAAGAAAGCTCAGGCTTTTAAAATGACTGACGAAGCAATTACTGCATTTCAACTTCTCAAAACGAGTTTAGTTACAGCCCCCATACTCACAAATCCAGACTTTTCGAAACACTTTTATATACAATGCGACGCTTCAACTTCAGGAGTAGGGAGTGTAATTTTTCAAATGGACGAGGAGAATAATGAACGACCGATTGCATTCATGTCTCAGAAGCTTAATTCCGCTCAAAGAAATTATACAGTGACAGAACTTGAATGCTACGCGGCCGTTTTATCGGTTAAGAAGTTCAGAGCCTACGTTGAGGGATTACCGTTTACCATCATTACCGATCACGCAAGTTTGAAGTGGCTCATGACCCAAAAAGACCTTGGAGGGCGTTTAGCCCGGTGGAGTTTTAAACTCCAAGGTTTCAACTTCGTGATCGAGCATAGATCTGCGGCCCAAAACGTAGTCCCTGATACTCTCTCACGAATCCATATGGAAGAGATCGCGACCGATGATTTAGCACCAGAAGTTGACTTTGATTCACCATATTTCTCTTCGGAGGAATATGTTGAGTTAAAGAAGACAATCGAACGAGAACAAGACAGACTACCTGATATCTGTATTTCAGATGGATTTGTGTATAAACGAACAGACATACGAACAGGTGACGCAATACAGGACGATCGAGCATGGAAGCTATGGGTACCTAAGGAGTTGTGTGAGGGTCTTTTGAAATCTGCTCATGACTCTCCAGCGTCAGGACATGGTGGCATTAATAAGACTCTGGCGAAATTACGTCAAAAGTACTATTGGCCAGGTATGGCCACCGAGGTTCAACAATGGGTTAGGGCATGTGATACATGTAAGTGTAGTAAGTCAGTTAATTTGACGACTCGGCCGCCGATGGGCCAACAGACTGTGACAGAACGACCGTTCCAACGCATTTATATTGACTTTCTTGGTCCTTACCCCCGAACTAAAAATGGAAACACTCACATATTTATAGCCCTTGATCACTTTAGTAAGTATGTATTCTTAAAAGCAATAAAGAAGGCAACATCATCTGAGGTAGTTAGATTTCTAGAGGAAAACATTTTTCATGTCTTCGGTGTACCTGAGTTTGTACACTCTGACAATGGTAAACAGTTTGTGTCCGAACTGTTTTCAAGTTTTTTATCATGTTAGAACTGCAATCTATTCGCCACAAGCCAACGCCTCAGAAAGAGTTAACCAATCTGTGTTATCAAAGATAAGATCTTATTTAGGTAATGACCAAAGACATTGGGATCAACAGGTGAGCAATGTGGCATTTTCTTTGCGAAGTGTTGCCCATGACGCAATCACAGTTGAGCCTTTTTATGCTGTTTTCGGCACTCCAATGATACAGCACGGAAAAACTTATGAGCTGTTGAGGAAATTAAATGTTGTAAAAGAAGCTCAGATTGAGATCCTAAATAGAGAAGATAGACTGGAGCTAATTAGAGCAAAAATATTTGAAAACTTGAAAATTGCTCATCAAAAAAGCTCAAAAGTATACAATTTAAGAAGTAGGGACGTGCAATATAGGGTAGGACAAGTAGTTTATCGTAGAAATTTTAAACAGAGTAGTGCAATAGACCATTATAATGCTAAACTTGGTCAAAAATTTATCAAATCGATAATTTTAAAACAAAAAGGGAACTCCCTATACGTGGTAGGAAATTTAAATGGACAGGAAGTGGGGGTTTTTCACGCGAAAGATCTCCACACATAAATTTCCTCATTTACTTTTAACGCACTCAGATGATGTTGGCTTAAATCTGTGATGTTAGGATATTATGGGTACCTGATAGGTATAGTTTTGTTATTTTAGATATTTTTTTGTATATATTTATAGGTATTTAGTTTTATATTATCTGTGATAATTTTTTTTTCCGTTTATTTATTTATCTAAAATTATATTTATTTTGTTTATATACATATCTTTGATATTTACAAAGTAGTTTTAGTTGATTTTTATTTTTTTATGTTATGTTCTGTGATATTTATTTAAGTATAGTTTTATTTATTACTTTATAATCTGTGATTTTTTTTTGGTTTTAATTCTGTGATATTTATTTCAATCACTGTACCTTGATAGTTTAATATAGGTTTTATATCAGAGTTTATTTAATTTTACTTATGTTGATATAGAATGTGATATTTACAGTATGTACCTGAGCATAGTTTTATTTATATTTTCAATTCGTTATTATGATCTGTGATATTTGACTGATTTTAATGTTATAGTAGTTTATTTTATATTAGCTTATTAAGTTTACATTTATTTATTGAATTTATCTGTGATATATATTTTATTAGTCCAGGTACCTGATTTAACTAAAATTCTTTTCAGTTATGGTTTTTATATAGTGCATATTTTTTTTAATCTTTTCCTTTATTGTTTAGAATGAAGCGTCGAAGTTTGGTAGGGTATTATGTTTAAAAAAAAAAAAAAAAATAATCAGGTTTTATCAATCCAGGCATTTCCTAAAAAAACCTCATATATTCATAGATAGAGTCAAAAAGATTGTGGAATAACAAACGAAAACAAGTAATTCTTTAAATTTTAATATAAACATAAAATAATGTGCAATAGAAAAAAGAAACTGTTAAGAAAAACTGGCAAATTAACTATAGCATGAGATCTCAGGTGAAGTGGGCTCAACCACACGCTAACGAGACCTTTTTTTTTTTATTTGAAATCACCTAAATTGGTTGACCTCTTGTTTTTACGCTGTTAAGTGGCCTCGCGACCACTCAGTCACTTCCAGCGAGCCTGTTACGTGGCCAACCATCAAAATGAATTTTGATTACAAAAGGAAAAAAACGAAATAAATTGTAAAGTTTATTGCACTAAGGCATTATGAAACATCTTGTTCCATATCCTACCAACTACAGGAGCAATTTTTTTTTGCTTGTATATCGCGACAACACGTTCTAGACTGGCGGCTCTAAATTCTTTAGGCGGAGCGGCAATTTCGGACAAAAGCACACGAACGAATGAGGTGAATAAAGGTTACCTGGATGACGTTGAAGAGCGCGGAAAGAGATGCTCTTGACTTTTTCCATATTGTTGCCATGTTCGTGGAGCCACATGGCGTCAGTATTCCAGATTTTTGGTTTGTCCCCGCGTTTCTTCATGAAAAAAAATAATAATAATGAGAGTTTCAATTTAAGTAACCGATAGAATCGCACGAAAAAAGTGTGCAAACAACAGCAATTTACCACATTAAACGTTGATTATATGAAAGAAGGAGAGCTTTCCACATCTCGGAAGTGTTGATTTTTTTTGATTTTTTTTGAAGTGTTGATGTTGGTGATGTAATGATGTAATCTCGAGTGGGATTGCAGGACTTCCACTTCTCCACATCAGCAGAAGATCTGGATTTTCTGTTAAGGATTCCTAAAAAGAAAAAAGGATAAAATGAAATCTAAGAGCAATGTCATAAATCCTGAATGTTGTTCTTTGAAATTTCAAAGGCTGGAGCAAATGAAATTTTGAAGATCAATATTCTGGATTGATTATTATAGGTATCTATCCTTTTATTGTTTCCAGTTGTTACTTACAGTAGAGAGAACAACTGATAGCAATAATTGGAGCGGTAGATACATCTATAATTAGTAATTTTATTAAATACTTACATTTTTTTTTGCCAGACGTGTTTTTCTGCTGCTTTGCACGAGTTTTGTTTTGGTTTTTTTTGACAGTTCGAATTATGTTTTTATATAATCTAGCTTGCCTTTTCTTTTGCATATGCGCTTATGGTTCTTTCTCCTTTTATTAGAAAGGGATAAAGGAACCATCGGCTTAAGTATTAATGTTTCGATTTTCGAAATTTATGGCTATTGAAATGTTACCGACATTATGTAAGGGAAATTATTTCTAAAATAAAATGTTGAATTAAAAGATATTTTGTTTCAGCGGAAATAGCTATGAGGAAGTAGGAAATGTTAGGAAATTGTAGGGGTATTTATGTTAGACGTTAATTGTTTGAATTAGAGTTAGGATATGATAAATTAAAGGTTGATAGGAATGTAGATGTGTGAGTGAGGTTATAGTTAGCTCAGTGATCAAGGGGGGTAGATTTCCAAGATAAGGACGGGAGATAACACCCACACTAGCAATTCCTTTTATTTGAAGAGGAATAATGGACCATCTCACTCGAGTGTAGAGGTAATTATTTACTTTAGTAAATAATGATAACAAAGACCAGGGACCGCAATAAGTGATTTTATGATCATTGTATCATTTATATCAAATAGTGATAGTAAAGGATTTAGCCGCTGAAAATTTGAATTATAATTTAAATTGAAAATCAAATTTCAACCTACAATTTCGCGACAATTTATTTTAAAATTTTTTGTTCTATTGTTGGAATAATTATAATTCAATTCAAAGTAAATTATCAAAGAGGTAATACTATTCAGTTTAAATTTGTAATAAGTGGAAATTATTGAAACACCTACATTTTTTTTTTGGGTTCGCCATTAAAGTTCTACAGGAAGAAAGGAAACAATTGTGGAAGACTTTGGCACACAAAACCTAGTATATAGGTTACCATATATAGAATTTAAAGGAGATTTTTAAGCAGAGGTATGAAGTTTAATTCAAATATTTGGCAGAAAAATATAATTAATGATGAATTTAAATTAGGTTTGGGTTCAGATTAGTGAGATTTTTAAAACCTCTAGCAACGAACTAAGCCTCTGCTGAGATTTTTTTTTACTTCACCCTTGCCAGTGGGGCATCCATTTTGGAGTCTTTTCTTTGTTCGAGGTGAACAAAACCAAAAGGCCTGGTACAATAACCATAAGGTTTTTGCAAATTGAATATACAGGGTGAGTCATGAGCAATGCGACAAAATGCTAGGGCGTGTAGGTTGCGTTGAGACAAGAAAAAAATCGTATGGGAGGGGGGGTCTATTCCCCTCCGTTTAGCCAGGAGGGGCAATTTTCGAAAAACTGACTTAAAATGGGAAAAAAATTATTTTAAATCAACAGCTTCATTCACAATGCTGTGCAATACGTTTTTGAAAAGCCAATAACTTTTTCTTTTATTCTGTGTTAAAATAAATCTATTCTAAGAAATAGTTTTTGAAATATTAATTTTCAAAGTCAAAATTTTGAAAAAAAAAATTGAAAAAAAAATGTCAAATTCATTTTTTTCAAAATTTTACGTAATTAAGTGCTAATTTTAATTTCAAAATTCAATGCTGTTATTAATTTTAAGTCAAAATAAGAAAACCGGATGTAAAAATTTTATGTCGTTCTCAAGAATTAAAAAAAAAACCAAAACCACCTTTTTCTAAGAAAACCATTTATTTTTATTGTAACGAAGCAATTTAAGAAGCATTAATCTTAGTTTTTTTAGTTTTTTTTATTCCTTTTATTTTTATTATGTTTTTTATTGGAAGTACTTATAAAAAATTCTCGATATGATCTCCATTGTTTAGAAGGCATAGATTATATCTCCTTGTAATGGCTTCACATAAGTTTATGCTTGACAAATTTTCCTGCAATATGACTCCAGCGACTTCAATTCGTTCCTTCAGTTGTTCCAATGATACTATTTCCACTTCGTAAACATAATTCTTCATAAATCCCCATGCATAGAAATCTAGGGGAGTTAAATCTGGTGACCTAGGCGGCCATTCCGTGGGGCCCCTTCTTCCGATCCAACGGTCACTAAAATGATCATCCAGCCAGTTTCTCACCTGTAAGCTGTAGTGTGCTGGAGCACCATCTTGTTGGTAGATTAAAGTATCTGCTATAACCAATGGAACGCTGTCTAATAAATCGGGTAAAAGGTCTCGTAGGAATTGCAGGTATGATTCTCCATTCAAAAACCGGGGCCCGATCACAGTGTGTCCAACAATACCAAGCCAAACATTACAACTAAAGCGGTGTTGTGATTTGTTTTGTTTTTTTTTGTGTGGATTGGCGCTACTCCAATAATGTAAATTGTGGAAGTTAGTAACCCCATCCCTAGTAAACTGTGCTTCATCCGTCCAGAATATTCTTCTAAAATAGTTTTGTTCGGTTTCATTTCTAAGTAGTAATCTTCTACAAAATTCGGTTCTCAATAACTTGTCGTTTGAGGTGAGTTTCTGAACAGGCGTAAAGTGGTACGGGTGTAAATTTTCCGCCCGAAGTACTCGACATGCTCTAGATTGGGACACTCCAAGCATAGTGGATATCCTTCTTGTACTGACGGAGGGATTATTTCGGACTAAATCCAGAATTCTTTCATCTAAGATTCTTGACTCATCAGAAACTGGCCTTTCGCTTCTTCGATGCTCCAGCACTCCATGATCTCTTAGACGTCGGTGGATTCTTGGAAACGTGCTATGATGGGGACACCTCCTATCGGGATATCTTTCAGCGTACAGTCTTTCGGCTTCACTACTTCGACCATTAGCTAAACCGTAGCAGAAATGCATGTCCGTTAATTCTTCTCGGGTGTATGAGCTTGACATCGTTACGGGTTAATGAGTTAATATTCAAATAATAATTACTAAGCAAAACTGCAATGCCTTTTATTTATCTTGCGTTGCAATTTTCTTTTTTTTTTCATTAAAAAAAATGCGGTTTTATTGTCCCTATTGTCCCCATAACAGGTAGAACCCATGGGCTGCGGGCAGGCCAAGGCAAAAATATTGACAGGTCAGTTTTCAGAAGTTATCAATGAAAATAATATTAATCCAGGGTTATTTCAATACTATTTAATTTTATTACGTTCTCATAAAACTCCAATTAAAAAAAAAAGTAAAAAAACTAAGATTAATGTTAAATAAATAAATAAATTGCTTCGTTACAATAAAAATAAATGTTTTTCTTAGAAAAAGGTGGTTTTGTTTTTTTTTTAATTTCTTGAGAACGACATAAAATGTTTGCATCCGGATTTCTTATTTAGACTTAAAATTAATAACAGCATTGAATTTTGAAATTAAAATTAGCACTTAATTACGTAAAATTTTGAAAAAAATGAATTTGAAATTTTTTTTTTCAATTTTTTTTTTCAAAATTTTGACTTTGAAAATTAATATTTCAAAAACTATTTCTTAGAATAGATTTATTTAAACACAGAATGAAAGAAAAAGTTATTGGCTTTTCAAAAACGTATCGCACAGCATTGTGAATGAAGCCGTTGATTTTAAATAATTTTGTTCCCATTTTAAGTCAGTTTTTTCGAAAATTGCCCCTCCCGGCTAAACGGAGGGGAATAGACCCCCCCTCCCATACGATTTTTTTCTTGTCTCAACGCAACCTACACGCCCTAGCATTTTGTCGCATTGCTCATGACTCACCCTGTATATATGAATATATATATATAAAACAATTATTACAAGGACCAAATTTGATTGGCAGTACTGAGGAGCTCCGCTGACCAGCCAAAGAAAGCAGAAGTTGAATTATACCAAGAGAAATTTAGTGAAGTTTAAATTCAAAGATTTTTTTATTTAAGTACCTAATTGAATTCTGTTGTGAAAGATTAAGTTCTCCAGAACGTTTTTTTTGGATTTTTAATTTTATTTTTGAGTTTTAAATTTTTTTTTATTGATATTCTTAAAAGAGAATTGAGATATTATAGTAAGGTAGTGTCTGATTTCAATATAAAGTGAAATAATTTTTAAAAATTTAAAGAGTAAGGCATTACCTACATACTGTGCCTATTCTTCGACGTGCTGCCGGCAGGACATCGAGGGACAAGGAAAACTGTGAGTCATTTTTTTTAAGCTTAAAAATCCTATATTATATTAGGTACCTATATTAAGGTCAGAACAATCCTTTCGTTTATTCCAATAATTTTCTTTTATCTAGATTTGAATAACTAGAATTTTTTTTTATTTTTAATTTTTTTTATTAATCAGGATTATTTGAAGTTTTTTTTTTCTTTAAAAAGAACGAGCAGGAGAGCTCGATTTTAAATGATCTTTTTAAATAATAAAATTTTTTATATGAGTTAAAAATCAAAATAGATATGGTATACTAATTTCAAAGCTAAAGGTGTGTGGAGGCTTGGCAAAGCCGTCCAGTGGCAAAAATGGTTTTCTAAGGACGTGACCGACTGACATTTTCTTTACTGACTTTTTTCTTTTAGTGACTGGTAGGTCACTTCAGGGGCTTATTCCTAGTAGATGGCCATGGAATAAGCTAAATAGGAAGTATCTCAAGATACTTGGGTGGGCGGCCTGACCTTCGTCAATACCATCAGACGAGCGGTCGAAGTTCAGTGGAATATCATCTAAGGGAGATGAAAAGAAGAGTGCGTTAATTTTAGGCTGTAGTTTATTTTTTTTTATATTCAAGATAAATACAAAAGTAAATACTTATTTTTTTTATTTTGTTTGATACTTTATGGTTTAAATTTTTGAATATCAATGGTGGTGGAAGTTTCAATTTTTTTATTAATTGGTGGTGGAAGTTATATTTTTTTATTATTTCTTTTTTTTTATTTTGGTGATGGGATAATTATTTATTTTGATAGACAGGTTAGTTAGTTTAGATTTAATTTTTTTTTATTGAGCACTTTTCATGCCTTTCCCTTGGGTGATATTAAGGTCCTAAGATTTGTGTTTTTTTTTTTTTTTTTTCTTTCTTTTATTAACGTAATATAATTTAACGTAGAGTCACTTTTCTATCTTTTCAATTCTGGCTTCCTACACTATCTTTCCATCTATCATCTTCCTGGCACGATATTTTTTTTGTTTGTGGAGCAGGAGGTATTTGTAGAAGTGGCAAGAACCTACCCTATTTGCGTCGAGCCTAGCCGTGCGATGACAAGCGTGCCACCGCCACTACTACAATATCAAAGCACGTCCTCTGGGATACCTAGCACACAACAGACATGTGACATGTGACATGTGACATGTCACATGTCACATGTCACATGTCACATGTCACATGTCACATGTCACATGTCACATGTCACATGTCACATGTCACATGTCACATGTCACATGTCACATGTCACATGTCACATGTCACATGTCACATGTCACATGTCACATGTCACATGTCACATGTCACATGTCACATGTCACATGTCACATGTCACATGTCACATGTCACATGTCACATGTCACATGTCACATGTCACATGTCACATGTCACATGTCACATGTCACATGTCACATGTCACATGTCACATGTCACATGTCACATGTCACATGTCACATGTCACATGTCACATGTCACATGTCACATGTCACATGTCACATGTCACATGTCACATGTCACATGTCACATGTCACATGTCACATGTCACATGTCACATGTCACATGTCACATGTCACATGTCACATGTCACATGTCACATGTCACATGTCACATGTCACATGTCACATGTCACATGTCACATGTCACATGTCACATGTCACATGTCACATGTCACATGTCACATGTCACATGTCACATGTCACATGTCACATGTCACATGTCACATGTCACATGTCACATGTCACATGTCACATGTCACATGTCACATGTCACATGTCATATGTCACATGTCACATGTCACATGTCACATGTCACATGTCACATGTCACATGTCACATGTCACATGTCACATGTCACATGTCACATGTCACATGTCACATGTCACATGTCACATGTCACATGTGACATGTCACATGTCACATGTCACATGTCACATGTCACATGTCACATGTCACATTTCACATGTCACATGTCACATGTCACATGTCACATGTCACATGTCACATGTCACATGTCACATGTCACATGTCACATGTCACATGTCACATGTCACATGTCACATGTCACATGTCACATGTCACATGTCACATGTCACATGTCACATGTCACATGTCACATGTCACATGTCACATGTCACATGTCACATGTCACATGTCACATGTCACATGTCACATGTCACATGTCACATGTCACATGTCACATGTCACATGTCACATGTCACATGTCACATGTCACATGTCACATGTCACATGTCACATGTCACATGTCACATGTCACATGTCACATGTCACATGTCACATGTCACATGTCACATGTCACATGTCACATGTCACATGTCACATGTCACATGTCACATGTCACATGTCACATGTCACATGTCACATGTCACATGTCACATGTCACATGTCACATGTCACATGTCAGATGTCACATGTCACATGTCACATGTCCCATGTCACATGTCCCATGTCACATGTCCCATGTCACATGTCCCATGTCACATGTCCCATGTCACATGTCCCATGTCACATGTCCCATGTCACATATCCCATGTCACATGTCCCATGTCACATGTGACATGTGACATGTGACATGTGACATGTGACATGTGACATGTGACATGTGACATGTGACATGTGACATGTGACATGTGACATGTGAAATGTGACATGTGACATGTGACATGTGACATGTGACATGTGACATGTGACATGTGACATGTGACATGTGACATGTGACATGTGACATGTGCCATGTGACATGTGACATGTGACATGTGACATGTGACATGTGACATGTGACATGTGACATGTGACATGTGACATGTGACATGTGACATGTGACATGTGACATGTGACATGTGACATGTGACATGTGACATGTGACATGTGACATGTGACATGTGACATGTGACATGTGACATGTGACATGTGACATGTGACATGTGACATGTGACATGTGACATGTGACATGTGACATGTGACATGTGACATGTGACATGTGACATGTGACATGTGACATGTGACATGTGACATGTGACATGTGACATGTGACATGTGACATGTGACATGTGACATGTGACATGTGACATGTGACATGTGACATGTGACATGTGACATGTGACATGTGACATGTGACATGTGACATGTGACATGTGACATGTGACATGTGACATGTGACATGTGACATGTGACATGTGACATGTGACATGTGACATGTGACATGTGACATGTGACATGTGACATGTGACATGTGACATGTGACATGTGACATGTGACATGTGACATGTGACATGTGACATGTGACATGTGACATGTGACATGTGACATGTGACATGTGACATGTGACATGTGACATGTGACATGTGACATGTGACATGTGACATGTGACATGTGACATGTGACATGTGACATGTGACATGTGACATGTGACATGTGACATGTGACATGTGACATGTGACATGTGACATGTGACATGTGACATGTGACATGTGACATGTGACATGTGACATGTGACATGTGACATGTGACATGTGACATGTGACATGTGACATGTGACATGTGACATGTGACATGTGACATGTGACATGTGACATGTGACATGTGACATGTGACATGTGACATGTGACATGTGACATGTGACATGTGACATGTGACATGTGACATGTGACATGTGACATGTGACATGTGACATGTGACATGTGACATGTGACATGTGACATGTGACATGTGACATGTGACATGTGACATGTGACATGTGACATGTGACATGTGACATGTGACATGTGACATGTGACATGTGACATGTGACATGTGACATGTGACATGTGACATGTGACATGTGACATGTGACATGTTGACATGTGACATGTGACATGTGACATGTGACATGTGACATGTGACATGTGACATGTGACATGTCACATGTGACATGTGACATGTGACATGTCACATGTCACATGTCACATGTCACATGTCACATGTCACATGTCACATGTCACATGTCACATGTCACATGTCACATGTCACATGTCACATGTCAAATGTCACATGTCACATGTCACATGTCACATGTCACATGTCACATGTCACATGTCACATGTCACATGTCACATGTCACATGTCACATGTCACATGTCACATGTCACATGTCACATGTCACATGTCACATGTCACATGTCACATGTCACATGTCACATGTCACATGTCACATGTCACATGTCACATGTCACATGTCACATGTCACATGTCACATGTCACATGTCACATGTCACATGTCACATCATGTCACATGTCACATGTCACATGTCACATGTCACATGTCACATGTCACATGTCACATGTCACATGTCACATGTCACATGTCACATGTCACATGTCACATGTCACATGTCACATGTCACATGTCACATGTCACATGTCACATGTCACATGTCAAATGTCACATGTCACATGTCACATGTCACATGTCACATGTCACATGTCACATGTCACATGTCACATGTCACATGTCACATGTCACATGTCACATGTCACATGTCACATGTCACATGTCACATGTCACATGTCACATGTCACATGTCACATGTCACATGTCACATGTCACATGTCACATGTCACATGTCACATGTCACATGTCACATGTCACATGTCACATGTCACATGTCACATGTCACATGTCACATGTCACATGTCACATGTCACATGTCACATGTCACATGTCACATGTCACATGTCACATGTCACATGTCACATGTCACATGTCACATGTCACATGTCACATGTCACATGTCACATGTCACATGTCACATGTCACATGTCACATGTCACATGTCACATGTCACATGTCACATGTCACATGTCACATGTCACATGTCACATGTCACATGTCACATGTCACATGTCACATGTCACATGTCACATGTCACATGTCACATGTCAAATGTCACATGTCACATGTCACATGTCACATGTCACATGTCACATGTCACATGTCACATGTCACATGTCACATGTCACATGTCACATGTCACATGTCACATGTCACATGTCACATGTCACATGTCACATGTCACATGTCACATGTCACATGTCACATGTCACATGTCACATGTCACATGTCACATGTCACATGTCACATGTCACATGTCACATGTCACATGTCACATGTCACATGTCACATGTCACATGTCACATGTCACATGTCACATGTCACATGTCACATGGCACATGTCACATGTCACATGTCACATGTCACATGTCACATGTCACATGTCACATGTCACATGTCACATGTCACATGTCACATGTCACATGTCACATGTCACATTTCACATGTCACATGTCACATGTCACATGTCACATGTCACATGTCACATGTCACATGTCACATGTCACATGTCACATGTCACATGTCACATGTCACATGTCACATGTCACATGTCACATGTCACATGTCACATGTCACATGTCACATGTCACATGTCACATGTCACATGTCACATGTCACATGTCACATGTCACATGTCACATGTCACATGTCACATGTCACATGTCACATGTCACATGTCACATGTCACATGTCACATGTCACATGTCACATGTCACATGTCACATGTCACATGTCACATGTCACATGTCACATGTCACATGTCACATGTCACATGTCACATGTCACATGTCACATGTCACATGTCACATGTCACATGTCACATGTCACATGTCACATGTCACATGTCACATGTCACATGTCACATGTCACATGTCACATGTCACATGTCACATGTCACATGTCACATGTCACATGTCACATGTCACATGTCACATGTCACATGTCACATGTCACATGTCACATGTCACATGTCACATGTCACATGTCACATGTCACATGTCACATGTCAGATGTCACATGTCACATGTCACATGTCCCATGTCACATGTCCCATGTCACATGTCCCATGTCACATGTCCCATGTCACATGTCCCATGTCACATGTCCCATGTCACATGTCCCATGTCACATGTCACATGTCACATGTCACATGTCACATGTCACATGTCACATGTCACATGTCACATGTCACATGACATGACATGTGACATGTGACATGTGACATGTGACATGTGACATGTGACATGTGACATGTGACATGTGACATGTGACATGTGACATGTGACATGTGACATGTGACATGTGACATGTGACATGTGACATGTGACATGTGAAATGTGACATGTGACATGTGACATGTGACATGTGACATGTGACATGTGACATGTGACATGTGACATGTGACATGTGACATGTGACATGTGACATGTGACATGTGACATGTGACATGTGACATGTGACATGTGACATGTGACATGTGACATGTGACATGTGACATGTGACATGTGACATGTGACATGTGACATGTGACATGTGACATGTGACATGTGACATGTGACATGTGACATGTGACATGTGACATGTGACATGTGACATGTGACATGTGACATGTGACATGTGACATGTGACATGTGACATGTGACATGTGACATGTGACATTTGACATGTGACATGTGACATGTGACATGTGACATGTGACATGTGACATGTGACATGTGACATGTGACATGTGACATGTGACATGTGACATGTGACATGTGACATGTGACATGTGACATGTGACATGTGACATGTGACATGTGACATGTGACATGTGACATGTGACATGTGACATGTGACATGTGACATGTGACATGTGACATGTGACATGTGACATGTGACATGTGACATGTGACATGTGACATGTGACATGTGACATGTGACATGTGACATGTGACATGTGACATGTGACATGTGACATGTGACATGTGACATGTGACATGTGACATGTGACATGTGACATGTGACATGTGACATGTGACATGTGACATGTGACATGTGACATGTGACATGTGACATGTGACATGTGACATGTGACATGTGACATGTGACATGTGACATGTGACATGTGACATGTGACATGTGACATGTGACATGTGACATGTGACATGTGACATGTGACATGTGACATGTGACATGTGACATGTGACATGTGACATGTGACATGTGACATGATGTGACATGTGACATGTGACATGTGACATGTGACATGTGACATGTGACATGTGACATGTGACATGTGACATGTGACATGTGACATGTGACATGTGACATGTGACATGTGACATGTGACATGTGACATGTGACATGTGACATGTGACATGTGACATGTGACATGTGACATGTGACATGTGACATTTGACATGTGACATGTGACATGTGACATGTGACATGTGACATGTGACATGTGACATGTGACATGTGACATGTGACATGTCACATGTCACATGTCACATGTCAAATGTCACATGTCACATGTCACATGTCACATGTCACATGTCACATGTCACATGTCACATGTCACATGTCACATGTCACATGTCACATGTCACATGTCACATGTCACATGTCACATGTCACATGTCACATGTCACATGTCACATGTCACATGTCACATGTCACATGTCACATGTCACATGTCACATGTCACATGTCACATGTCACATGTCACATGTCACATGTCACATGTCACATGTCACATGTCACATGTCACATGTCACATGTCACATGTCACATGTCACATGTCACATGTCACATGTCACATGTCACATGTCACATGTCACATGTCACATGTCACATGTCACATGTCACATGTCACATGTCACATGTCACATGTCACATGTCACATGTCACATGTCACATGTCACATGTCACATGTCACATGTCACATGTCACATGTCACATGTCACATGTCACATGTCACATGTCACATGTCACATGTCACATGTCACATGTCACATGTCACATGTCACATGTCACATGTCACATGTCACATGTCACATGTCACATGTCACATGTCACATGTCACATGTCACATGTCACATGTCACATGTCACATGTCACATGTCACATGTCACATGTCACATGTCACATGTCACATGTCACATGTCACATGTCACATGTCACATGTCACATGTCACATGTCACATGTCACATGTCACATGTCACATGTCACATGTCACATGTCACATGTCACATGTCACATGTCACATGTCACATGTCACATGTCACATGTCACATGTCACATGTCACATGTCACATGTCACATGTCACATGTCACATGTCACATGTCACATGTCACATGTCACATGTCACATGTCACATGTCACATGTCACATGTCACATGTCACATGTCACATGTCACATGTCACATGTCACATGTCACATGTCACATGTCACATGTCACATGTCACATGTCACATGTCACATGTCACATGTCACATGTCACATGTCACATGTCACATGTCACATGTCACATGTCACATGTCACACATGTCACATGTCACATGTCACATGTCACATGTCACATGTCACATGTCACATGTCACATGTCACATGTCACATGTCACATGTCACATGTCACATGTCACATGTCACATGTCACATGTCACATGTCACATGTCACATGTCACATGTCACATGTCACATGTCACATGTCACATGTCACATGTCACATGTCACATGTCACATGTCACATGTCACATGTCACATGTCACATGTCACATGTCACACATGTCACATGTCACATGTCACATGTCACATGTCACATGTCACATGTCACATGTCACATGTCACATGTCACATGTCACATGTCACATGTCACATGTCACATGTCACATGTCACATGTCACATGTCACATGTCACATGTCACATGTCACATGTCACATGTCACATGTCACATGTCACATGTCACATGTCACATGTCACATGTCACATGTCACATGTCACATGTCACATGTCACATGTCACATGTCACATGTCACATGTCACATGTCACATGTCACATGTCACATGTCACATGTCACATGTCACATGTCACATGTCACATGTCACATGTCACATGTCACATGTCACATGTCACATGTCACATGTCACATGTCACATGTCACATGTCACATGTCACATGTCACATGTCACATGTCACATGTCACATGTCACATGTCACATGTCACATGTCACATGTCACATGTCACATGTCACATGTCACATGTCACATGTCACATGTCACATGTCACATGTCACATGTCACATGTCACATGTCACATGTCACATGTCACATGTCACATGTCACATGTCACATGTCACATGTCACATGTCACATGTCACATGTCAATGTCACATGTCACATGTCACATGTCACATGTCACATGTCACATGTCACATGTCACATGTCACATGTCACATGTCACATGTCACATGTCACATGTCACATGTCACATGTCACATGTCACATGTCACATGTCACATGTCACATGTCACATGTCACATGTCACATGTCACATGTCACATGTCACATGTCACATGTCACATGTCACATGTCACATGTCACATGTCACATGTCACATGTCACATGTCACATGTCACATGTCACATGTCACATGTCACATGTCACATGTCACATGTCACATGTCACATGTCACATGTCACATGTCACATGTCACATGTCACATGTC
>CATNUY010000200.1:15000-22500 GCA_951217065.1 Baccha elongata
TGAAAATAATATATAAAAAATTATTCTAAGTCCGAAATCAATGAAAAGAGTAAATAAAATTTTTTCAAGTTGAAAAAATTTTTTAAGTCCAAAAAATTTTCTAAGTCCAAAGACTTTAATCAAATGTTTTTTCTACCCTCACAGTCTGAGGTGCGAAGAAGCGCGTTTATAATCTATTATGTGGAAGGGACCTAAAAGTTGCAAAAAAATATTATTATATTACACAAAAGAAAAATATCCACAAATTGAAGGCAAATATAAGACATACCATGAAAATAATGTATAAAAAATTATTCTAAGTCCGAAATCAATGAAAAGAGTAAATAAAATTTTTTCAAGTTGAAAAAATTTTTTAAGTCCAAAAAATTTTCTAAGTCCAAAGACTTTAATCAAATGTTTTTTCTACCCTCACAGTCTGAGGTGCGAAGAAGCGCGTTTATAATCTATTATGTGGAAGGGACCTAAAAGTTGCAAAAAAATATTATTATATTACACAAAAGAAAAATATCCACAAATTGAAGGCAAATATAAGACATATCATGAAAATAATATATAAAAAATTATTCTAAGTCCGAAATCAATGAAAAGAGTAAATAAAATTTTTTCAAGTTGAAAAAATTTTTTAAGTCCAAAAAATTTTCTAAGTCCAAAGACTTTAATCAAATGTTTTTTCTACCCTCACAGTCTGAGGTGCGAAGAAGCGCATTTATAATCTATTATGTGGAAGGGACCTAAAAGTTGCAAAAAAATATTATTATATTACACAAAAGAAAAATATCCACAAATTGAAGGCAAATATAAGACATATCATGAAAATAATATATAAAAAATTATTCTAAGTCCGAAATCAATGAAAAGAGTAAATAAAATTTTTTCAAGTTGAAAAAATTTTTTAAGTCCAAAAAATTTTCTAAGTCCAAAGACTTTAATCAAATGTTTTTTCTACCCTCACAGTCTGAGGTGCGAAGAAGCGCGTTTATAATCTATTATGTGGAAGGGACCTAAAAGTTGCAAAAAAATATTATTATATTACACAAAAGAAAAATATCCACAAATTGAAGGCAAATATAAGACATATCATGAAAATAATATATAAAAAATTATTCTAAGTCCGAAATCAATGAAAAGAGTAAATAAAATTTTTTCAAGTTGAAAAAATTTTTTAAGTCCAAAAAATTTTCTAAGTCCAAAGACTTTAATCAAATGTTTTTTCTACCCTCACAGTCTGAGGTGCGAAGAAGCGCGTTTATAATCTATTATGTGGAAGGGACCTAAAAGTTGCAAAAAAATATTATTATATTACACAAAAGAAAAATATCCACAAATTGAAGGCAAATATAAGACATATCATGAAAATAATATATAAAAAATTATTCTAAGTCCGAAATCAATGAAAAGAGTAAATAAAATTTTTTCAAGTTGAAAAAATTTTTTAAGTCCAAAAAATTTTCTAAGTCCAAAGACTTTAATCAAATGTTTTTTCCACCCTCACAGTCTGAGGTGCGAAGAAGCGCATTTATAATCTATTATGTGGAAGGGACCTAAAAGTTGCAAAAAAATATTATTATATTACACAAAAGAAAAATATCCACAAATTGAAGGCAAATATAAGACATATCATGAAAATAATATATAAAAAATTATTCTAAGTCCGAAATCAATGAAAAGAGTAAATAAAATTTTTTCAAGTTGAAAAAATTTTTTAAGTCCAAAAAATTTTCTAAGTCCAAAGACTTTAATCAAATGTTTTTTCTACCCTCACAGTCTGAGGTGCGAAGAAGCGCATTTATAATCTATTATGTGGAAGGGACCTAAAAGTTGCAAAAAAATATTATTATATTACACAAAAGAAAAATATCCACAAATTGAAGGCAAATATAAGACATATCATGAAAATAATATATAAAAAATTATTCTAAGTCCGAAATCAATGAAAAGAGTAAATAAAATTTTTTCAAGTTGAAAAAATTTTTTAAGTCCAAAAAATTTTCTAAGTCCAAAGACTTTATTCAAAATGTTTTTTTGGCATCACAAAGGTTGCTGCGATAATGTCTGTTTCTAAACTACTTTAAGGAATCGAGAAAATTTTTCGTTTTCCCCACGTTGGACGCAAGTGCCAATGTATCGTAACTTCACGGTCTATAAACTAGCTTTTATAGTCGAGAAATAACAACCAATTAGGGGTAGGTACTGAGATTTCGAGAATTTATTTCTATGAAGTAATTTTCTTGGATCTGCCTGTGAAAGCGAAAGGTACCAAAAAACAAAATGGTTGAGCCCATGACGGATTAGAAGTCCGCATTAGAAATTTACTTCACATTTATGGGTAGTGTGAAGTAAATAAATGATAAAAGAATTTTTAATTCTTGGTTCATAAAAAAATAATATATTTTTAAAAAATATATAAAATTTACTTCAAAGAAAGTAAAAGAATTTATTAGAAATTTGAAAATATCATTGATATGTATTTGAAAGGTGCTCAGCTAAGTAAATAAACTCAATTACTACGAAAAGAGTTCACTATATTATAGGTTCTCTTATTGATGTTTTCTGAAAAAGTTGTACTTGAACCTTTGTAAAATGCATTTTCCCTTTATTCTCGATTACAAATTGGCAAATCTTTTAATAAAAAAATTATCAGAGTCAGTTGTTATGAGAGATAACATAAGAGGAATCATGTTATTTTTCAATTTTTCAAATATAAAATATAAATAAATAACATTATTCTGGTTGATCCTGCCAGTAGTTATATGCTTGTCTCAAAGATTAAGCCATGCATGTCTAAGTACACACGAATTAAAAGTGAAACCGCAAAAGGCTCATTATATCAGTTATGGTTCATTAGATCGTTAACAGTTACTTGGATAACTGTGGTAATTCTAGAGCTAATACATGCAATATAAACACGGACCTTATGGAACGTGTGCTTTTATTAGGCTAAAACCAAGCGATTTTTTCGGAAATCGTTAATATGGTTGAACTCTAGATAATTTGCCGATCGTATGGTCTAGTACCGACGACAGATCTTTCAAATGTCTGCCCTATCAACTATTGATGGTAGTATCTAGGACTACCATGGTTGCTACGGGTAACGGGGAATCAGGGTTCGATTCCGGAGAGGGAGCCTGAGAAACGGCTACCACATCTAAGGAAGGCAGCAGGCGCGTAAATTACCCACTCCCAGTTCGGGGAGGTAGTGACGAAAAATAACAATACAGGACTCATATCCGAGGCCCTGTAATTGGAATGAGTACACTTTAAATCCGTTAACAAGGACCTATTGGAGGGCAAGTCTGGTGCCAGCAGCCGCGGTAATTCCAGCTCCAATAGCGTATATTAAAGTTGTTGCGGTTAAAACGTTCGTAGTTGAATTTGTGCTTCATACGGGTAGTAAAACTATAATTGTGGATTTTACATTACCTTATGTATGCAAGCGTATTACCGGTGGAGTTCTAATATATCAATTGTGCTTTTGTATGATTATGTATACCTCCTACTTAAACCTGCTTCAGTGCTCTTCATCGAGTGTTGTTGTGGGCCGGTACAATTACTTTGAACAAATTAGAGTGCTTAAAGCAGGCTCCAAATGCCTGAATATTTTGTGCATGGAATAATGAAATAAGACCTCTGATCTACTTTCATTGGTTTTTAGATCAAGAGGTAATGATTAATAGAAGCAGTTTGGGGGCATTAGTATTACGACGCGAGAGGTGAAATTCTTGGACCGTCGTAAGACTAACTTAAGCGAAAGCATTTGCCAAAGATGTTTTCATTAATCAAGAACGAAAGTTAGAGGTTCGAAGGCGATCAGATACCGCCCTAGTTCTAACCATAAACGATGCCAGCTAGCAATTGGGAGTAGCTACTTCTATGGCTCTCTCAGTCGCTTCCCGGGAAACCAAAGCTTTTGGGCTCCGGGGGAAGTATGGTTGCAAAGCTGAAACTTAAAGGAATTGACGGAAGGGCACCACCAGGAGTGGAGCCTGCGGCTTAATTTGACTCAACACGGGAAAACTTACCAGGTCCGAACATAAGTGTGTAAGACAGATTGATAGCTCTTTCTCGAATCTATGGGTGGTGGTGCATGGCCGTTCTTAGTTCGTGGAGTGATTTGTCTGGTTAATTCCGATAACGAACGAGACTCAAATATATTAAATAGATGCTTTCAGGATTATGGTGTTGAAGCTTTCATAGCCTTTATTCATGAATATAGTAAAATATAGACGTGTTTGAATGTGTTTATGTTAGTGGAGTCGTACCTGTTTGTTTGTCCCATTATAAGGACACTAGCTTCTTAAATGGACAAATTGCGTCTAGCAATAATGAGATTGAGCAATAACAGGTCTGGAATGCCCTTAGATGTCCTGGGCTGCACGCGCGCTACAATGAAAGTATCAACGTGTATTTCCTAGACCGAGAGGTCCGGGTAAACCGCTGAACCACTTTCATGCTTGGGATTGTGAACTGAAACTGTTCACATGAACTTGGAATTCCCAGTAAGTGTGAGTCATTAACTCGTATTGATTAAGTCCCTGCCCTTTGTACACACCGCCCGTCGCTACTACCGATTGAATTATTTAGTGAGGTCTCCGGACGTGATCACTGTGACGCTCACGTGTTACGGTTGTTTCGCAGAAGTTGACCGAACTTGAGTATTTAGAGGAAGTAAAAGTCGTAACAAGGTTTCCGTAGGTGAACCTGCGGAAGGATCATTAACGTGTTCCTTCTTAAAAAGAAACAATTAAAATAAAAAGCAAAAACAAATATAATATATAAAATTTATATATACAAAAACAAAATGGCAATAAATAAAATTGCAATATCAAAATATGCATAAAATGCATATAAAATAAAATGAAAAAAAAAAAAAACGAAATGAAAATGAAAAATTATAAGAAAAAATATTGTCAATAAATTAAATTGCAATATAAAAGAAAGAAAAATATGCGCTTGGTGAACGCTATATTTTTAAGAAAAATTATAAAAAATGTTAAATGAACATTTATATAGAGAAGAAGACTAATCAAAAAGAAAAAAATATGCGCTTGGGGCAACGCTATATTTTTAAATAAAATTATAAAAAAATGTTAAATGAACATTTATATAGAGAAGAAGACTAATCAAAAAGAAAAAAATATGCGCTTGGGGCAACGCTATATTTTTAAATAAAATTATAAAAAAATGTTAAATGAACATTTATATAGAAAAGAAGACTAATCGGAAAGAAAAAAATATGCGCCTTGGCAACGCTATATTTTTAAATAAAATTATAAAATGAATATTTATATAGAAAAGAAGACGACTAATCAAAAAGAAAAAAATATGCGCTTGGGGCAACGCTATATTTTTAAATAAAATTATAAAAAAATGTCAAATGAACATTTATCTAGAAAAGAAGACTAATCAAGAAAATATTAATGGACAATGTTGTACTTATTCATAAGTTAAAGATTCTTCGGAATTTGACATTCGCAACATATAAACATTAATTAAAAAAATAATATTAGAAATTTTATATTTCTTTTATTAAAATTATTGACTTGTAAAAAAAAACAAAATTATCACTCTAAGCGGTGGATCACTCGGCTCATGGGTCGATGAAGAACGCAGCAAACTGTGCGTCATCGTGTGAACTGCAGGACACATGAACATCGACATTTTGAACGCATATCGCAGTCCATGCTGTTATGTACTTTAATTAATTTTGAAGTGCTGCTTGGACTACATATGGTTGAGGGTTGTGATACTATGCTAAAAAAGTTGCTTGTAGATGAAGAAGAATTTTAATATAATTATTATTCTTTTAAAATCTGCTTAAGCACATGTTATATTACTGGATTTTTTATTAAATTCATAATATTAATTTACAAAGTATACCTCAAAATGAATTTCAAATTCTATATTATCAATTAATTAAAAGAGGATGAATTAGTATAAATATACTAAACAAAAATTTATCAAAAATGAGACAAAAGCGAACAATTAGAATAAAATATACTTTACAAAAATTTATCAAAAATAAGACAATAAGCGAGCAATTAGAATAAAATATACTTTGAGACAATAAGCGAAAAATTACAAAAATAAAAATAAAAGTATATAAAGAAGTAAAGTAAATTTATTAAAAAAACTAATCTGAAGGCAAACAAAAATATTCACCTCTAAAATTTGATAAATAGATTTGATTTCAAATCCTGAGTATATAAAATAATAAAATGTAAGCTATGTTAAACAACCTCAACTCATATGAGATAACTCCCCGAATTTAAGCATATTAATGAGGGAAGGAAAAGAAACTAACAAGGATTTTCTTAGTAGCGGCGAGCGAAAAGAAATCAGTTCAGCACTAAGCCATTTTGTCTTTATGGCAAATATGGGATGCAGTGTATGGAACATCTATAATCTAGTATGAGAAATTAACGATTTAAGTCCTTCTTAAATGAGGCCATTTACCCATAGAGGGTGCCAGGCCCGTATAACGTTAATGATTACTAGAAGATGTTTCCAAAGAGTCGTGTTGCTTGATAGTGCAGCACTAAGTGGGTGGTAAACTCCATCTAAAACTAAATATAACCATGAGACCGATAGTAAACAAGTACCGTGAGGGAAAGTTGAAAAGAACTCTGAATAGAGAGTTAAACAGTACGTGAAACTGCTTAGAGGTTAAACCCGATGAACCTGAATATCCGTTATGAAAAATTCATCACTAATATAAAATTAAAAATAAAAATAGTGTGCAATTTTTTCATATAAGGACATTGTAATCTGATAATGTCATAAATATTTATCAAAAGATCTTATACTTAAGTTTATTCAAATTAGTTATTTTCGGATTTCTAACATAAAATAAATGTATTTGATTGGATAAATCATTGTCAGATATAATTATATAATGTGCTTAAATTCCTCGGAATTTTATAATAATAGATGGATCTATTGATTTGTTTATTTAATTATATGCACTATTATGATTAACAATGCGATAGATTCAGGATACCTTCGGGACCCGTCTTGAAACACGGACCAAGGAGTCTAACATATGTGCAAGTCATTGGGTATTTTTAATAAAACCCAATGGCATAATTAACTTAACTGTTAAAATGGGATTAGTTTAAATTTTATTATGAAATATAAATTCAATCCCGGGGCGTTCTATACAGTTATGCGTAATGATATTTATATTATTTATGCCTCTAACTAGAGCGTACCTTGAGCATATATGCTGTGACCCGAAAGATGGTGAACTATACTTGATCAGGTTGAAGTCAGGGGAAACCCTGATGGAAGACCGAAACAGTTCTGACGTGCAAATCGATTGTCAGAATTGAGTATAGGGGCGAAAGACTAATCGAACCATCTAGTAGCTGGTTCCCTCCGAAGTTTCCCTCAGGATAGCTGGTGCATTGAAAAATTATATAAAATAATCTTATCTGGTAAAGCGAATGATTAGAGGCCTTAGGGTCGAAACGATCTTAACCTATTCTCAAACTTTAAATGGGT
>CATNUY010000200.1:27500-32500 GCA_951217065.1 Baccha elongata
AATGAAAAGAGTAAATAAAATTTTTTCAAGTTGAAAAAATTTTTTAAGTCCAAAAAATTTTCTAAGTCCAAAGACTTTAATCAAATGTTTTTTCTACCCTCACAGTCTGAGGTGCGAAGAAGCGCGTTTATAATCTATTATGTGGAAGGGACCTAAAAGTTGCAAAAAAATATTATTATATTACACAAAAGAAAAATATCCACAAATTGAAGGCAAATATAAGACATATCATGAAAATAATATATAAAAAATTATTCTAAGTCCGAAATCAATGAAAAGAGTAAATAAAATTTTTTCAAGTTGAAAAAATTTTTTAAGTCCAAAAAATTTTCTAAGTCCAAAGACTTTAATCAAATGTTTTTTCCACCCTCACAGTCTGAGGTGCGAAGAAGCGCATTTATAATCTATTATGTGGAAGGGACCTAAAAGTTGCAAAAAAATATTATTATATTACACAAAAGAAAAATATCCACAAATTGAAGGCAAATATAAGACATATCATGAAAATAATATATAAAAAATTATTCTAAGTCCGAAATCAATGAAAAGAGTAAATAAAATTTTTTCAAGTTGAAAAAATTTTTTAAGTCCAAAAAATTTTCTAAGTCCAAAGACTTTAATCAAATGTTTTTTCTACCCTCACAGTCTGAGGTGCGAAGAAGCGCATTTATAATCTATTATGTGGAAGGGACCTAAAAGTTGCAAAAAAATATTATTATATTACACAAAAGAAAAATATCCACAAATTGAAGGCAAATATAAGACATATCATGAAAATAATATATAAAAAATTATTCTAAGTCCGAAATCAATGAAAAGAGTAAATAAAATTTTTTCAAGTTGAAAAAATTTTTTAAGTCCAAAAAATTTTCTAAGTCCAAAGACTTTATTCAAAATGTTTTTTTGGCATCACAAAGGTTGCTGCGATAATGTCTGTTTCTAAACTACTTTAAGGAATCGAGAAAATTTTTCGTTTTCCCCACGTTGGACGCAAGTGCCAATGTATCGTAACTTCACGGTCTATAAACTAGCTTTTATAGTCGAGAAATAACAACCAATTAGGGGTAGGTACTGAGATTTCGAGAATTTATTTCTATGAAGTAATTTTCTTGGATCTGCCTGTGAAAGCGAAAGGTACCAAAAAACAAAATGGTTGAGCCCATGACGGATTAGAAGTCCGCATTAGAAATTTACTTCACATTTATGGGTAGTGTGAAGTAAATAAATGATAAAAGAATTTTTAATTCTTGGTTCATAAAAAAATAATATATTTTTAAAAAATATATAAAATTTACTTCAAAGAAAGTAAAAGAATTTATTAGAAATTTGAAAATATCATTGATATGTATTTGAAAGGTGCTCAGCTAAGTAAATAAACTCAATTACTACGAAAAGAGTTCACTATATTATAGGTTCTCTTATTGATGTTTTCTGAAAAAGTTGTACTTGAACCTTTGTAAAATGCATTTTCCCTTTATTCTCGATTACAAATTGGCAAATCTTTTAATAAAAAAATTATCAGAGTCAGTTGTTATGAGAGATAACATAAGAGGAATCATGTTATTTTTCAATTTTTCAAATATAAAATATAAATAAATAACATTATTCTGGTTGATCCTGCCAGTAGTTATATGCTTGTCTCAAAGATTAAGCCATGCATGTCTAAGTACACACGAATTAAAAGTGAAACCGCAAAAGGCTCATTATATCAGTTATGGTTCATTAGATCGTTAACAGTTACTTGGATAACTGTGGTAATTCTAGAGCTAATACATGCAATATAAACACGGACCTTATGGAACGTGTGCTTTTATTAGGCTAAAACCAAGCGATTTTTTCGGAAATCGTTAATATGGTTGAACTCTAGATAATTTGCCGATCGTATGGTCTAGTACCGACGACAGATCTTTCAAATGTCTGCCCTATCAACTATTGATGGTAGTATCTAGGACTACCATGGTTGCTACGGGTAACGGGGAATCAGGGTTCGATTCCGGAGAGGGAGCCTGAGAAACGGCTACCACATCTAAGGAAGGCAGCAGGCGCGTAAATTACCCACTCCCAGTTCGGGGAGGTAGTGACGAAAAATAACAATACAGGACTCATATCCGAGGCCCTGTAATTGGAATGAGTACACTTTAAATCCGTTAACAAGGACCTATTGGAGGGCAAGTCTGGTGCCAGCAGCCGCGGTAATTCCAGCTCCAATAGCGTATATTAAAGTTGTTGCGGTTAAAACGTTCGTAGTTGAATTTGTGCTTCATACGGGTAGTAAAACTATAATTGTGGATTTTACATTACCTTATGTATGCAAGCGTATTACCGGTGGAGTTCTAATATATCAATTGTGCTTTTGTATGATTATGTATACCTCCTACTTAAACCTGCTTCAGTGCTCTTCATCGAGTGTTGTTGTGGGCCGGTACAATTACTTTGAACAAATTAGAGTGCTTAAAGCAGGCTCCAAATGCCTGAATATTTTGTGCATGGAATAATGAAATAAGACCTCTGATCTACTTTCATTGGTTTTTAGATCAAGAGGTAATGATTAATAGAAGCAGTTTGGGGGCATTAGTATTACGACGCGAGAGGTGAAATTCTTGGACCGTCGTAAGACTAACTTAAGCGAAAGCATTTGCCAAAGATGTTTTCATTAATCAAGAACGAAAGTTAGAGGTTCGAAGGCGATCAGATACCGCCCTAGTTCTAACCATAAACGATGCCAGCTAGCAATTGGGAGTAGCTACTTCTATGGCTCTCTCAGTCGCTTCCCGGGAAACCAAAGCTTTTGGGCTCCGGGGGAAGTATGGTTGCAAAGCTGAAACTTAAAGGAATTGACGGAAGGGCACCACCAGGAGTGGAGCCTGCGGCTTAATTTGACTCAACACGGGAAAACTTACCAGGTCCGAACATAAGTGTGTAAGACAGATTGATAGCTCTTTCTCGAATCTATGGGTGGTGGTGCATGGCCGTTCTTAGTTCGTGGAGTGATTTGTCTGGTTAATTCCGATAACGAACGAGACTCAAATATATTAAATAGATGCTTTCAGGATTATGGTGTTGAAGCTTTCATAGCCTTTATTCATGAATATAGTAAAATATAGACGTGTTTGAATGTGTTTATGTTAGTGGAGTCGTACCTGTTTGTTTGTCCCATTATAAGGACACTAGCTTCTTAAATGGACAAATTGCGTCTAGCAATAATGAGATTGAGCAATAACAGGTCTGGAATGCCCTTAGATGTCCTGGGCTGCACGCGCGCTACAATGAAAGTATCAACGTGTATTTCCTAGACCGAGAGGTCCGGGTAAACCGCTGAACCACTTTCATGCTTGGGATTGTGAACTGAAACTGTTCACATGAACTTGGAATTCCCAGTAAGTGTGAGTCATTAACTCGTATTGATTAAGTCCCTGCCCTTTGTACACACCGCCCGTCGCTACTACCGATTGAATTATTTAGTGAGGTCTCCGGACGTGATCACTGTGACGCTCACGTGTTACGGTTGTTTCGCAGAAGTTGACCGAACTTGAGTATTTAGAGGAAGTAAAAGTCGTAACAAGGTTTCCGTAGGTGAACCTGCGGAAGGATCATTAACGTGTTCCTTCTTAAAAAGAAACAATTAAAATAAAAAGCAAAAACAAATATAATATATAAAATTTATATATACAAAAACAAAATGGCAATAAATAAAATTGCAATATCAAAATATGCATAAAATGCATATAAAATAAAATGAAAAAAAAAAAAAAACGAAATGAAAATGAAAAATTATAAGAAAAAATATTGTCAATAAATTAAATTGCAATATAAAAGAAAGAAAAATATGCGCTTGGTGAACGCTATATTTTTAAGAAAAATTATAAAAAATGTTAAATGAACATTTATATAGAGAAGAAGACTAATCAAAAAGAAAAAAATATGCGCTTGGGGCAACGCTATATTTTTAAATAAAATTATAAAAAAATGTTAAATGAACATTTATATAGAGAAGAAGACTAATCAAAAAGAAAAAAATATGCGCTTGGGGCAACGCTATATTTTTAAATAAAATTATAAAAAAATGTTAAATGAACATTTATATAGAAAAGAAGACTAATCGGAAAGAAAAAAATATGCGCCTTGGCAACGCTATATTTTTAAATAAAATTATAAAATGAATATTTATATAGAAAAGAAGACGACTAATCAAAAAGAAAAAAATATGCGCTTGGGGCAACGCTATATTTTTAAATAAAATTATAAAAAAATGTCAAATGAACATTTATCTAGAAAAGAAGACTAATCAAGAAAATATTAATGGACAATGTTGTACTTATTCATAAGTTAAAGATTCTTCGGAATTTGACATTCGCAACATATAAACATTAATTAAAAAAATAATATTAGAAATTTTATATTTCTTTTATTAAAATTATTGACTTGTAAAAAAAAACAAAATTATCACTCTAAGCGGTGGATCACTCGGCTCATGGGTCGATGAAGAACGCAGCAAACTGTGCGTCATCGTGTGAACTGCAGGACACATGAACATCGACATTTTGAACGCATATCGCAGTCCATGCTGTTATGTACTTTAATTAATTTTGAAGTGCTGCTTGGACTACATATGGTTGAGGGTTGTGATACTATGCTAAAAAAGTTGCTTGTAGATGAAGAAGAATTTTAATATAATTATTATTCTTTTAAAATCTGCTTAAGCACATGTTATATTACTGGATTTTTTATTAAATTCATAATATTAATTTACAAAGTATACCTCAAAATGAATTTCAAATTCTATATTATCAATTAATTAAAAGAGGATGAATTAGTATAAATATACTAAACAAAAATTTATCAAAAATGAGACAAAAGCGAACAATTAGAATAAAATATACTTTACAAAAATTTATCAAAAATAAGACAATAAGCGAGCAATTAGAATAAAATATACTTTGAGACAATAAGCGAAAAATTACAAAAATAAAAATAAAAGTATATAAAGAAGTAAAGTAAAT
>CATNUY010000200.1:37500-41389 GCA_951217065.1 Baccha elongata
AATATATAAAAAATTATTCTAAGTCCGAAATCAATGAAAAGAGTAAATAAAATTTTTTCAAGTTGAAAAAATTTTTTAAGTCCAAAAAATTTTCTAAGTCCAAAGACTTTAATCAAATGTTTTTTCTACCCTCACAGTCTGAGGTGCGAAGAAGCGCGTTTATAATCTATTATGTGGAAGGGACCTAAAAGTTGCAAAAAAATATTATTATATTACACAAAAGAAAAATATCCACAAATTGAAGGCAAATATAAGACATATCATGAAAATAATATATAAAAAATTATTCTAAGTCCGAAATCAATGAAAAGAGTAAATAAAATTTTTTCAAGTTGAAAAAATTTTTTAAGTCCAAAAAATTTTCTAAGTCCAAAGACTTTAATCAAATGTTTTTTCTACCCTCACAGTCTGAGGTGCGAAGAAGCGCGTTTATAATCTATTATGTGGAAGGGACCTAAAAGTTGCAAAAAAATATTATTATATTACACAAAAGAAAAATATCCACAAATTGAAGGCAAATATAAGACATACCATGAAAATAATGTATAAAAAATTATTCTAAGTCCGAAATCAATGAAAAGAGTAAATAAAATTTTTTCAAGTTGAAAAAATTTTTTAAGTCCAAAAAATTTTCTAAGTCCAAAGACTTTAATCAAATGTTTTTTCTACCCTCACAGTCTGAGGTGCGAAGAAGCGCGTTTATAATCTATTATGTGGAAGGGACCTAAAAGTTGCAAAAAAATATTATTATATTACACAAAAGAAAAATATCCACAAATTGAAGGCAAATATAAGACATATCATGAAAATAATATATAAAAAATTATTCTAAGTCCGAAATCAATGAAAAGAGTAAATAAAATTTTTTCAAGTTGAAAAAATTTTTTAAGTCCAAAAAATTTTCTAAGTCCAAAGACTTTAATCAAATGTTTTTTCTACCCTCACAGTCTGAGGTGCGAAGAAGCGCATTTATAATCTATTATGTGGAAGGGACCTAAAAGTTGCAAAAAAATATTATTATATTACACAAAAGAAAAATATCCACAAATTGAAGGCAAATATAAGACATATCATGAAAATAATATATAAAAAATTATTCTAAGTCCGAAATCAATGAAAAGAGTAAATAAAATTTTTTCAAGTTGAAAAAATTTTTTAAGTCCAAAAAATTTTCTAAGTCCAAAGACTTTAATCAAATGTTTTTTCTACCCTCACAGTCTGAGGTGCGAAGAAGCGCGTTTATAATCTATTATGTGGAAGGGACCTAAAAGTTGCAAAAAAATATTATTATATTACACAAAAGAAAAATATCCACAAATTGAAGGCAAATATAAGACATACCATGAAAATAATGTATAAAAAATTATTCTAAGTCCGAAATCAATGAAAAGAGTAAATAAAATTTTTTCAAGTTGAAAAAATTTTTTAAGTCCAAAAAATTTTCTAAGTCCAAAGACTTTAATCAAATGTTTTTTCTACCCTCACAGTCTGAGGTGCGAAGAAGCGCGTTTATAATCTATTATGTGGAAGGGACCTAAAAGTTGCAAAAAAATATTATTATATTACACAAAAGAAAAATATCCACAAATTGAAGGCAAATATAAGACATATCATGAAAATAATATATAAAAAATTATTCTAAGTCCGAAATCAATGAAAAGAGTAAATAAAATTTTTTCAAGTTGAAAAAATTTTTTAAGTCCAAAAAATTTTCTAAGTCCAAAGACTTTAATCAAATGTTTTTTCTACCCTCACAGTCTGAGGTGCGAAGAAGCGCATTTATAATCTATTATGTGGAAGGGACCTAAAAGTTGCAAAAAAATATTATTATATTACACAAAAGAAAAATATCCACAAATTGAAGGCAAATATAAGACATATCATGAAAATAATATATAAAAAATTATTCTAAGTCCGAAATCAATGAAAAGAGTAAATAAAATTTTTTCAAGTTGAAAAAATTTTTTAAGTCCAAAAAATTTTCTAAGTCCAAAGACTTTAATCAAATGTTTTTTCTACCCTCACAGTCTGAGGTGCGAAGAAGCGCGTTTATAATCTATTATGTGGAAGGGACCTAAAAGTTGCAAAAAAATATTATTATATTACACAAAAGAAAAATATCCACAAATTGAAGGCAAATATAAGACATATCATGAAAATAATATATAAAAAATTATTCTAAGTCCGAAATCAATGAAAAGAGTAAATAAAATTTTTTCAAGTTGAAAAAATTTTTTAAGTCCAAAAAATTTTCTAAGTCCAAAGACTTTAATCAAATGTTTTTTCTACCCTCACAGTCTGAGGTGCGAAGAAGCGCGTTTATAATCTATTATGTGGAAGGGACCTAAAAGTTGCAAAAAAATATTATTATATTACACAAAAGAAAAATATCCACAAATTGAAGGCAAATATAAGACATATCATGAAAATAATATATAAAAAATTATTCTAAGTCCGAAATCAATGAAAAGAGTAAATAAAATTTTTTCAAGTTGAAAAAATTTTTTAAGTCCAAAAAATTTTCTAAGTCCAAAGACTTTAATCAAATGTTTTTTCCACCCTCACAGTCTGAGGTGCGAAGAAGCGCATTTATAATCTATTATGTGGAAGGGACCTAAAAGTTGCAAAAAAATATTATTATATTACACAAAAGAAAAATATCCACAAATTGAAGGCAAATATAAGACATATCATGAAAATAATATATAAAAAATTATTCTAAGTCCGAAATCAATGAAAAGAGTAAATAAAATTTTTTCAAGTTGAAAAAATTTTTTAAGTCCAAAAAATTTTCTAAGTCCAAAGACTTTAATCAAATGTTTTTTCTACCCTCACAGTCTGAGGTGCGAAGAAGCGCATTTATAATCTATTATGTGGAAGGGACCTAAAAGTTGCAAAAAAATATTATTATATTACACAAAAGAAAAATATCCACAAATTGAAGGCAAATATAAGACATATCATGAAAATAATATATAAAAAATTATTCTAAGTCCGAAATCAATGAAAAGAGTAAATAAAATTTTTTCAAGTTGAAAAAATTTTTTAAGTCCAAAAAATTTTCTAAGTCCAAAGACTTTATTCAAAATGTTTTTTTGGCATCACAAAGGTTGCTGCGATAATGTCTGTTTCTAAACTACTTTAAGGAATCGAGAAAATTTTTCGTTTTCCCCACGTTGGACGCAAGTGCCAATGTATCGTAACTTCACGGTCTATAAACTAGCTTTTATAGTCGAGAAATAACAACCAATTAGGGGTAGGTACTGAGATTTCGAGAATTTATTTCTATGAAGTAATTTTCTTGGATCTGCCTGTGAAAGCGAAAGGTACCAAAAAACAAAATGGTTGAGCCCATGACGGATTAGAAGTCCGCATTAGAAATTTACTTCACATTTATGGGTAGTGTGAAGTAAATAAATGATAAAAGAATTTTTAATTCTTGGTTCATAAAAAAATAATATATTTTTAAAAAATATATAAAATTTACTTCAAAGAAAGTAAAAGAATTTATTAGAAATTTGAAAATATCATTGATATGTATTTGAAAGGTGCTCAGCTAAGTAAATAAACTCAATTACTACGAAAAGAGTTCACTATATTATAGGTTCTCTTATTGATGTTTTCTGAAAAAGTTGTACTTGAACCTTTGTAAAATGCATTTTCCCTTTATTCTCGATTACAAATTGGCAAATCTTTTAATAAAAAAATTATCAGAGTCAGTTGTTATGAGAGAATAACATAAGAGGAATCATGTTATTTTTCAATTTTTCAAATATAAAATATAAATAAATAACATTATTCTGGTTGATCCTGCCAGTAGTTATATGCTTGTCTCAAAGATTAAGCCATGCATGTCTAAGTACACACGAATTAAAAGTGAAACCGCAAA
>CATNUY010000201.1:5000-12500 GCA_951217065.1 Baccha elongata
AGTCCAAAAAATTTTCTAAGTCCAAAGACTTTAATCAAATGTTTTTTCTACCCTCACAGTCTGAGGTGCGAAGAAGCGCATTTATAATCTATTATGTGGAAGGGACCTAAAAGTTGCAAAAAAATATTATTATATTACACAAAAGAAAAATATCCACAAATTGAAGGCAAATATAAGACATATCATGAAAATAATATATAAAAAATTATTCTAAGTCCGAAATCAATGAAAAGAGTAAATAAAATTTTTTCAAGTTGAAAAAATTTTTTAAGTCCAAAAAATTTTCTAAGTCCAAAGACTTTAATCAAATGTTTTTTCTACCCTCACAGTCTGAGGTGCGAAGAAGCGCGTTTATAATCTATTATGTGGAAGGGACCTAAAAGTTGCAAAAAAATATTATTATATTACACAAAAGAAAAATATCCACAAATTGAAGGCAAATATAAGACATATCATGAAAATAATATATAAAAAATTATTCTAAGTCCGAAATCAATGAAAAGAGTAAATAAAATTTTTTCAAGTTGAAAAAATTTTTTAAGTCCAAAAAATTTTCTAAGTCCAAAGACTTTAATCAAATGTTTTTTCTACCCTCACAGTCTGAGGTGCGAAGAAGCGCATTTATAATCTATTATGTGGAAGGGACCTAAAAGTTGCAAAAAAATATTATTATATTACACAAAAGAAAAATATCCACAAATTGAAGGCAAATATAAGACATATCATGAAAATAATATATAAAAAATTATTCTAAGTCCGAAATCAATGAAAAGAGTAAATAAAATTTTTTCAAGTTGAAAAAATTTTTTAAGTCCAAAAAATTTTCTAAGTCCAAAGACTTTAATCAAATGTTTTTTCTACCCTCACAGTCTGAGGTGCGAAGAAGCGCGTTTATAATCTATTATGTGGAAGGGACCTAAAAGTTGCAAAAAAATATTATTATATTACACAAAAGAAAAATATCCACAAATTGAAGGCAAATATAAGACATATCATGAAAATAATATATAAAAAATTATTCTAAGTCCGAAATCAATGAAAAGAGTAAATAAAATTTTTTCAAGTTGAAAAAATTTTTTAAGTCCAAAAAATTTTCTAAGTCCAAAGACTTTAATCAAATGTTTTTTCTACCCTCACAGTCTGAGGTGCGAAGAAGCGCGTTTATAATCTATTATGTGGAAGGGACCTAAAAGTTGCAAAAAAATATTATTATATTACACAAAAGAAAAATATCCACAAATTGAAGGCAAATATAAGACATATCATGAAAATAATATATAAAAAATTATTCTAAGTCCGAAATCAATGAAAAGAGTAAATAAAATTTTTTCAAGTTGAAAAAATTTTTTAAGTCCAAAAAATTTTCTAAGTCCAAAGACTTTAATCAAATGTTTTTTCCACCCTCACAGTCTGAGGTGCGAAGAAGCGCATTTATAATCTATTATGTGGAAGGGACCTAAAAGTTGCAAAAAAATATTATTATATTACACAAAAGAAAAATATCCACAAATTGAAGGCAAATATAAGACATATCATGAAAATAATATATAAAAAATTATTCTAAGTCCGAAATCAATGAAAAGAGTAAATAAAATTTTTTCAAGTTGAAAAAATTTTTTAAGTCCAAAAAATTTTCTAAGTCCAAAGACTTTAATCAAATGTTTTTTCTACCCTCACAGTCTGAGGTGCGAAGAAGCGCATTTATAATCTATTATGTGGAAGGGACCTAAAAGTTGCAAAAAAATATTATTATATTACACAAAAGAAAAATATCCACAAATTGAAGGCAAATATAAGACATATCATGAAAATAATATATAAAAAATTATTCTAAGTCCGAAATCAATGAAAAGAGTAAATAAAATTTTTTCAAGTTGAAAAAATTTTTTAAGTCCAAAAAATTTTCTAAGTCCAAAGACTTTATTCAAAATGTTTTTTTGGCATCACAAAGGTTGCTGCGATAATGTCTGTTTCTAAACTACTTTAAGGAATCGAGAAAATTTTTCGTTTTCCCCACGTTGGACGCAAGTGCCAATGTATCGTAACTTCACGGTCTATAAACTAGCTTTTATAGTCGAGAAATAACAACCAATTAGGGGTAGGTACTGAGATTTCGAGAATTTATTTCTATGAAGTAATTTTCTTGGATCTGCCTGTGAAAGCGAAAGGTACCAAAAAACAAAATGGTTGAGCCCATGACGGATTAGAAGTCCGCATTAGAAATTTACTTCACATTTATGGGTAGTGTGAAGTAAATAAATGATAAAAGAATTTTTAATTCTTGGTTCATAAAAAAATAATATATTTTTAAAAAATATATAAAATTTACTTCAAAGAAAGTAAAAGAATTTATTAGAAATTTGAAAATATCATTGATATGTATTTGAAAGGTGCTCAGCTAAGTAAATAAACTCAATTACTACGAAAAGAGTTCACTATATTATAGGTTCTCTTATTGATGTTTTCTGAAAAAGTTGTACTTGAACCTTTGTAAAATGCATTTTCCCTTTATTCTCGATTACAAATTGGCAAATCTTTTAATAAAAAAATTATCAGAGTCAGTTGTTATGAGAGATAACATAAGAGGAATCATGTTATTTTTCAATTTTTCAAATATAAAATATAAATAAATAACATTATTCTGGTTGATCCTGCCAGTAGTTATATGCTTGTCTCAAAGATTAAGCCATGCATGTCTAAGTACACACGAATTAAAAGTGAAACCGCAAAAGGCTCATTATATCAGTTATGGTTCATTAGATCGTTAACAGTTACTTGGATAACTGTGGTAATTCTAGAGCTAATACATGCAATATAAACACGGACCTTATGGAACGTGTGCTTTTATTAGGCTAAAACCAAGCGATTTTTTCGGAAATCGTTAATATGGTTGAACTCTAGATAATTTGCCGATCGTATGGTCTAGTACCGACGACAGATCTTTCAAATGTCTGCCCTATCAACTATTGATGGTAGTATCTAGGACTACCATGGTTGCTACGGGTAACGGGGAATCAGGGTTCGATTCCGGAGAGGGAGCCTGAGAAACGGCTACCACATCTAAGGAAGGCAGCAGGCGCGTAAATTACCCACTCCCAGTTCGGGGAGGTAGTGACGAAAAATAACAATACAGGACTCATATCCGAGGCCCTGTAATTGGAATGAGTACACTTTAAATCCGTTAACAAGGACCTATTGGAGGGCAAGTCTGGTGCCAGCAGCCGCGGTAATTCCAGCTCCAATAGCGTATATTAAAGTTGTTGCGGTTAAAACGTTCGTAGTTGAATTTGTGCTTCATACGGGTAGTAAAACTATAATTGTGGATTTTACATTACCTTATGTATGCAAGCGTATTACCGGTGGAGTTCTAATATATCAATTGTGCTTTTGTATGATTATGTATACCTCCTACTTAAACCTGCTTCAGTGCTCTTCATCGAGTGTTGTTGTGGGCCGGTACAATTACTTTGAACAAATTAGAGTGCTTAAAGCAGGCTCCAAATGCCTGAATATTTTGTGCATGGAATAATGAAATAAGACCTCTGATCTACTTTCATTGGTTTTTAGATCAAGAGGTAATGATTAATAGAAGCAGTTTGGGGGCATTAGTATTACGACGCGAGAGGTGAAATTCTTGGACCGTCGTAAGACTAACTTAAGCGAAAGCATTTGCCAAAGATGTTTTCATTAATCAAGAACGAAAGTTAGAGGTTCGAAGGCGATCAGATACCGCCCTAGTTCTAACCATAAACGATGCCAGCTAGCAATTGGGAGTAGCTACTTCTATGGCTCTCTCAGTCGCTTCCCGGGAAACCAAAGCTTTTGGGCTCCGGGGGAAGTATGGTTGCAAAGCTGAAACTTAAAGGAATTGACGGAAGGGCACCACCAGGAGTGGAGCCTGCGGCTTAATTTGACTCAACACGGGAAAACTTACCAGGTCCGAACATAAGTGTGTAAGACAGATTGATAGCTCTTTCTCGAATCTATGGGTGGTGGTGCATGGCCGTTCTTAGTTCGTGGAGTGATTTGTCTGGTTAATTCCGATAACGAACGAGACTCAAATATATTAAATAGATGCTTTCAGGATTATGGTGTTGAAGCTTTCATAGCCTTTATTCATGAATATAGTAAAATATAGACGTGTTTGAATGTGTTTATGTTAGTGGAGTCGTACCTGTTTGTTTGTCCCATTATAAGGACACTAGCTTCTTAAATGGACAAATTGCGTCTAGCAATAATGAGATTGAGCAATAACAGGTCTGGAATGCCCTTAGATGTCCTGGGCTGCACGCGCGCTACAATGAAAGTATCAACGTGTATTTCCTAGACCGAGAGGTCCGGGTAAACCGCTGAACCACTTTCATGCTTGGGATTGTGAACTGAAACTGTTCACATGAACTTGGAATTCCCAGTAAGTGTGAGTCATTAACTCGTATTGATTAAGTCCCTGCCCTTTGTACACACCGCCCGTCGCTACTACCGATTGAATTATTTAGTGAGGTCTCCGGACGTGATCACTGTGACGCTCACGTGTTACGGTTGTTTCGCAGAAGTTGACCGAACTTGAGTATTTAGAGGAAGTAAAAGTCGTAACAAGGTTTCCGTAGGTGAACCTGCGGAAGGATCATTAACGTGTTCCTTCTTAAAAAGAAACAATTAAAATAAAAAGCAAAAACAAATATAATATATAAAATTTATATATACAAAAACAAAATGGCAATAAATAAAATTGCAATATCAAAATATGCATAAAATGCATATAAAATAAAATGAAAAAAAAAAAAAACGAAATGAAAATGAAAAATTATAAGAAAAAATATTGTCAATAAATTAAATTGCAATATAAAAGAAAGAAAAATATGCGCTTGGTGAACGCTATATTTTTAAGAAAAATTATAAAAAATGTTAAATGAACATTTATATAGAGAAGAAGACTAATCAAAAAGAAAAAAATATGCGCTTGGGGCAACGCTATATTTTTAAATAAAATTATAAAAAAATGTTAAATGAACATTTATATAGAGAAGAAGACTAATCAAAAAGAAAAAAATATGCGCTTGGGGCAACGCTATATTTTTAAATAAAATTATAAAAAAATGTTAAATGAACATTTATATAGAAAAGAAGACTAATCGGAAAGAAAAAAATATGCGCCTTGGCAACGCTATATTTTTAAATAAAATTATAAAATGAATATTTATATAGAAAAGAAGACGACTAATCAAAAAGAAAAAAATATGCGCTTGGGGCAACGCTATATTTTTAAATAAAATTATAAAAAAATGTCAAATGAACATTTATCTAGAAAAGAAGACTAATCAAGAAAATATTAATGGACAATGTTGTACTTATTCATAAGTTAAAGATTCTTCGGAATTTGACATTCGCAACATATAAACATTAATTAAAAAAATAATATTAGAAATTTTATATTTCTTTTATTAAAATTATTGACTTGTAAAAAAAAACAAAATTATCACTCTAAGCGGTGGATCACTCGGCTCATGGGTCGATGAAGAACGCAGCAAACTGTGCGTCATCGTGTGAACTGCAGGACACATGAACATCGACATTTTGAACGCATATCGCAGTCCATGCTGTTATGTACTTTAATTAATTTTGAAGTGCTGCTTGGACTACATATGGTTGAGGGTTGTGATACTATGCTAAAAAAGTTGCTTGTAGATGAAGAAGAATTTTAATATAATTATTATTCTTTTAAAATCTGCTTAAGCACATGTTATATTACTGGATTTTTTATTAAATTCATAATATTAATTTACAAAGTATACCTCAAAATGAATTTCAAATTCTATATTATCAATTAATTAAAAGAGGATGAATTAGTATAAATATACTAAACAAAAATTTATCAAAAATGAGACAAAAGCGAACAATTAGAATAAAATATACTTTACAAAAATTTATCAAAAATAAGACAATAAGCGAGCAATTAGAATAAAATATACTTTGAGACAATAAGCGAAAAATTACAAAAATAAAAATAAAAGTATATAAAGAAGTAAAGTAAATTTATTAAAAAAACTAATCTGAAGGCAAACAAAAATATTCACCTCTAAAATTTGATAAATAGATTTGATTTCAAATCCTGAGTATATAAAATAATAAAATGTAAGCTATGTTAAACAACCTCAACTCATATGAGATAACTCCCCGAATTTAAGCATATTAATGAGGGAAGGAAAAGAAACTAACAAGGATTTTCTTAGTAGCGGCGAGCGAAAAGAAATCAGTTCAGCACTAAGCCATTTTGTCTTTATGGCAAATATGGGATGCAGTGTATGGAACATCTATAATCTAGTATGAGAAATTAACGATTTAAGTCCTTCTTAAATGAGGCCATTTACCCATAGAGGGTGCCAGGCCCGTATAACGTTAATGATTACTAGAAGATGTTTCCAAAGAGTCGTGTTGCTTGATAGTGCAGCACTAAGTGGGTGGTAAACTCCATCTAAAACTAAATATAACCATGAGACCGATAGTAAACAAGTACCGTGAGGGAAAGTTGAAAAGAACTCTGAATAGAGAGTTAAACAGTACGTGAAACTGCTTAGAGGTTAAACCCGATGAACCTGAATATCCGTTATGAAAAATTCATCACTAATATAAAATTAAAAATAAAAATAGTGTGCAATTTTTTCATATAAGGACATTGTAATCTGATAATGTCATAAATATTTATCAAAAGATCTTATACTTAAGTTTATTCAAATTAGTTATTTTCGGATTTCTAACATAAAATAAATGTATTTGATTGGATAAATCATTGTCAGATATAATTATATAATGTGCTTAAATTCCTCGGAATTTTATAATAATAGATGGATCTATTGATTTGTTTATTTAATTATATGCACTATTATGATTAACAATGCGATAGATTCAGGATACCTTCGGGACCCGTCTTGAAACACGGACCAAGGAGTCTAACATATGTGCAAGTCATTGGGTATTTTTAATAAAACCCAATGGCATAATTAACTTAACTGTTAAAATGGGATTAGTTTAAATTTTATTATGAAATATAAATTCAATCCCGGGGCGTTCTATACAGTTATGCGTAATGATATTTATATTATTTATGCCTCTAACTAGAGCGTACCTTGAGCATATATGCTGTGACCCGAAAGATGGTGAACTATACTTGATCAGGTTGAAGTCAGGGGAAACCCTGATGGAAGACCGAAACAGTTCTGACGTGCAAATCGATTGTCAGAATTGAGTATAGGGGCGAAAGACTAATCGAACCATCTAGTAGCTGGTTCCCTCCGAAGTTTCCCTCAGGATAGCTGGTGCATTGAAAAATTATATAAAATAATCTTATCTGGTAAAGCGAATGATTAGAGGCCTTAGGGTCGAAACGATCTTAACCTATTCTCAAACTTTAAATGGGTAAGAACCTAGCCTTTCTTGATATGAAGGTTTAGGTTATGATATATTGTGCCCAGTGGGCCACTTTTGGTAAGCAGAACTGGCGCT
>CATNUY010000201.1:17500-20000 GCA_951217065.1 Baccha elongata
TGTTTTTTCTACCCTCACAGTCTGAGGTGCGAAGAAGCGCATTTATAATCTATTATGTGGAAGGGACCTAAAAGTTGCAAAAAAATATTATTATATTACACAAAAGAAAAATATCCACAAATTGAAGGCAAATATAAGACATATCATGAAAATAATATATAAAAAATTATTCTAAGTCCGAAATCAATGAAAAGAGTAAATAAAATTTTTTCAAGTTGAAAAAATTTTTTAAGTCCAAAAAATTTTCTAAGTCCAAAGACTTTAATCAAATGTTTTTTCTACCCTCACAGTCTGAGGTGCGAAGAAGCGCGTTTATAATCTATTATGTGGAAGGGACCTAAAAGTTGCAAAAAAATATTATTATATTACACAAAAGAAAAATATCCACAAATTGAAGGCAAATATAAGACATATCATGAAAATAATATATAAAAAATTATTCTAAGTCCGAAATCAATGAAAAGAGTAAATAAAATTTTTTCAAGTTGAAAAAATTTTTTAAGTCCAAAAAATTTTCTAAGTCCAAAGACTTTAATCAAATGTTTTTTCTACCCTCACAGTCTGAGGTGCGAAGAAGCGCATTTATAATCTATTATGTGGAAGGGACCTAAAAGTTGCAAAAAAATATTATTATATTACACAAAAGAAAAATATCCACAAATTGAAGGCAAATATAAGACATATCATGAAAATAATATATAAAAAATTATTCTAAGTCCGAAATCAATGAAAAGAGTAAATAAAATTTTTTCAAGTTGAAAAAATTTTTTAAGTCCAAAAAATTTTCTAAGTCCAAAGACTTTAATCAAATGTTTTTTCTACCCTCACAGTCTGAGGTGCGAAGAAGCGCGTTTATAATCTATTATGTGGAAGGGACCTAAAAGTTGCAAAAAAATATTATTATATTACACAAAAGAAAAATATCCACAAATTGAAGGCAAATATAAGACATATCATGAAAATAATATATAAAAAATTATTCTAAGTCCGAAATCAATGAAAAGAGTAAATAAAATTTTTTCAAGTTGAAAAAATTTTTTAAGTCCAAAAAATTTTCTAAGTCCAAAGACTTTAATCAAATGTTTTTTCTACCCTCACAGTCTGAGGTGCGAAGAAGCGCGTTTATAATCTATTATGTGGAAGGGACCTAAAAGTTGCAAAAAAATATTATTATATTACACAAAAGAAAAATATCCACAAATTGAAGGCAAATATAAGACATATCATGAAAATAATATATAAAAAATTATTCTAAGTCCGAAATCAATGAAAAGAGTAAATAAAATTTTTTCAAGTTGAAAAAATTTTTTAAGTCCAAAAAATTTTCTAAGTCCAAAGACTTTAATCAAATGTTTTTTCCACCCTCACAGTCTGAGGTGCGAAGAAGCGCATTTATAATCTATTATGTGGAAGGGACCTAAAAGTTGCAAAAAAATATTATTATATTACACAAAAGAAAAATATCCACAAATTGAAGGCAAATATAAGACATATCATGAAAATAATATATAAAAAATTATTCTAAGTCCGAAATCAATGAAAAGAGTAAATAAAATTTTTTCAAGTTGAAAAAATTTTTTAAGTCCAAAAAATTTTCTAAGTCCAAAGACTTTAATCAAATGTTTTTTCTACCCTCACAGTCTGAGGTGCGAAGAAGCGCATTTATAATCTATTATGTGGAAGGGACCTAAAAGTTGCAAAAAAATATTATTATATTACACAAAAGAAAAATATCCACAAATTGAAGGCAAATATAAGACATATCATGAAAATAATATATAAAAAATTATTCTAAGTCCGAAATCAATGAAAAGAGTAAATAAAATTTTTTCAAGTTGAAAAAATTTTTTAAGTCCAAAAAATTTTCTAAGTCCAAAGACTTTATTCAAAATGTTTTTTTGGCATCACAAAGGTTGCTGCGATAATGTCTGTTTCTAAACTACTTTAAGGAATCGAGAAAATTTTTCGTTTTCCCCACGTTGGACGCAAGTGCCAATGTATCGTAACTTCACGGTCTATAAACTAGCTTTTATAGTCGAGAAATAACAACCAATTAGGGGTAGGTACTGAGATTTCGAGAATTTATTTCTATGAAGTAATTTTCTTGGATCTGCCTGTGAAAGCGAAAGGTACCAAAAAACAAAATGGTTGAGCCCATGACGGATTAGAAGTCCGCATTAGAAATTTACTTCACATTTATGGGTAGTGTGAAGTAAATAAATGATAAAAGAATTTTTAATTCTTGGTTCATAAAAAAATAATATATTTTTAAAAAATATATAAAATTTACTTCAAAGAAAGTAAAAGAATTTATTAGAAATTTGAAAATATCATTGATATGTATTTGAAAGGTGCTCAGCTAAGTAAATAAACTCAATTACTACGAAAAGAGTTCACTATATTATAGGTTCTCTTATTGATGTTTTCTGAAAAAGTTGTACTTGAACCTTTGTAAAATGCATTTTCCCTTTATTCTCGATTACAAATTGGCAAATCTTTT
>CATNUY010000201.1:22500-25408 GCA_951217065.1 Baccha elongata
AAAGAAAAAAATATGCGCTTGGGGCAACGCTATATTTTTAAATAAAATTATAAAAAAATGTTAAATGAACATTTATATAGAAAAGAAGACTAATCGGAAAGAAAAAAATATGCGCCTTGGCAACGCTATATTTTTAAATAAAATTATAAAATGAATATTTATATAGAAAAGAAGACGACTAATCAAAAAGAAAAAAATATGCGCTTGGGGCAACGCTATATTTTTAAATAAAATTATAAAAAAATGTCAAATGAACATTTATCTAGAAAAGAAGACTAATCAAGAAAATATTAATGGACAATGTTGTACTTATTCATAAGTTAAAGATTCTTCGGAATTTGACATTCGCAACATATAAACATTAATTAAAAAAATAATATTAGAAATTTTATATTTCTTTTATTAAAATTATTGACTTGTAAAAAAAAACAAAATTATCACTCTAAGCGGTGGATCACTCGGCTCATGGGTCGATGAAGAACGCAGCAAACTGTGCGTCATCGTGTGAACTGCAGGACACATGAACATCGACATTTTGAACGCATATCGCAGTCCATGCTGTTATGTACTTTAATTAATTTTGAAGTGCTGCTTGGACTACATATGGTTGAGGGTTGTGATACTATGCTAAAAAAGTTGCTTGTAGATGAAGAAGAATTTTAATATAATTATTATTCTTTTAAAATCTGCTTAAGCACATGTTATATTACTGGATTTTTTATTAAATTCATAATATTAATTTACAAAGTATACCTCAAAATGAATTTCAAATTCTATATTATCAATTAATTAAAAGAGGATGAATTAGTATAAATATACTAAACAAAAATTTATCAAAAATGAGACAAAAGCGAACAATTAGAATAAAATATACTTTACAAAAATTTATCAAAAATAAGACAATAAGCGAGCAATTAGAATAAAATATACTTTGAGACAATAAGCGAAAAATTACAAAAATAAAAATAAAAGTATATAAAGAAGTAAAGTAAATTTATTAAAAAAACTAATCTGAAGGCAAACAAAAATATTCACCTCTAAAATTTGATAAATAGATTTGATTTCAAATCCTGAGTATATAAAATAATAAAATGTAAGCTATGTTAAACAACCTCAACTCATATGAGATAACTCCCCGAATTTAAGCATATTAATGAGGGAAGGAAAAGAAACTAACAAGGATTTTCTTAGTAGCGGCGAGCGAAAAGAAATCAGTTCAGCACTAAGCCATTTTGTCTTTATGGCAAATATGGGATGCAGTGTATGGAACATCTATAATCTAGTATGAGAAATTAACGATTTAAGTCCTTCTTAAATGAGGCCATTTACCCATAGAGGGTGCCAGGCCCGTATAACGTTAATGATTACTAGAAGATGTTTCCAAAGAGTCGTGTTGCTTGATAGTGCAGCACTAAGTGGGTGGTAAACTCCATCTAAAACTAAATATAACCATGAGACCGATAGTAAACAAGTACCGTGAGGGAAAGTTGAAAAGAACTCTGAATAGAGAGTTAAACAGTACGTGAAACTGCTTAGAGGTTAAACCCGATGAACCTGAATATCCGTTATGAAAAATTCATCACTAATATAAAATTAAAAATAAAAATAGTGTGCAATTTTTTCATATAAGGACATTGTAATCTGATAATGTCATAAATATTTATCAAAAGATCTTATACTTAAGTTTATTCAAATTAGTTATTTTCGGATTTCTAACATAAAATAAATGTATTTGATTGGATAAATCATTGTCAGATATAATTATATAATGTGCTTAAATTCCTCGGAATTTTATAATAATAGATGGATCTATTGATTTGTTTATTTAATTATATGCACTATTATGATTAACAATGCGATAGATTCAGGATACCTTCGGGACCCGTCTTGAAACACGGACCAAGGAGTCTAACATATGTGCAAGTCATTGGGTATTTTTAATAAAACCCAATGGCATAATTAACTTAACTGTTAAAATGGGATTAGTTTAAATTTTATTATGAAATATAAATTCAATCCCGGGGCGTTCTATACAGTTATGCGTAATGATATTTATATTATTTATGCCTCTAACTAGAGCGTACCTTGAGCATATATGCTGTGACCCGAAAGATGGTGAACTATACTTGATCAGGTTGAAGTCAGGGGAAACCCTGATGGAAGACCGAAACAGTTCTGACGTGCAAATCGATTGTCAGAATTGAGTATAGGGGCGAAAGACTAATCGAACCATCTAGTAGCTGGTTCCCTCCGAAGTTTCCCTCAGGATAGCTGGTGCATTGAAAAATTATATAAAATAATCTTATCTGGTAAAGCGAATGATTAGAGGCCTTAGGGTCGAAACGATCTTAACCTATTCTCAAACTTTAAATGGGTAAGAACCTAGCCTTTCTTGATATGAAGGTTTAGGTTATGATATATTGTGCCCAGTGGGCCACTTTTGGTAAGCAGAACTGGCGCTGTGGGATGAACCAAACATAATGTTAAGGTGCCCAAATTAACAACTCATGCAGATACCATGAAAGGCGTTGGTTGCTTAAGACAGCAGGACGGTGGACATGGAAGTCGTAATCCGCTAAGGAGTGTGTAACAACTCACCTGCCGAAGCAACTAGCCCTTAAAATGGATGGCGCTTAAGTTGTATACCTACACATTATCGCTAAAGTAAATGATTTATATTTCAGTTTCGATTGAATATAAATTTTGAAACTTTAGTGAGTAGGAGGGTACAATGGTGTGCTTAGAAGTGTTTGGCGTAAGCCTGCATGGAGCCGCTATTGGTACAGATCTTGGTGGTAGTAGCAAATAATCGAATGAGACCTTGGAGGACTGAAGTGGAGAAGGGTTTCGTGTGAACAGTGGTTGATCACGAGTTAGTCGGTCCTAAGTTCAAGGCGAAAGCCGAAAA
>CATNUY010000202.1:0-44000 GCA_951217065.1 Baccha elongata
ATTTTATCACACTTGGTGTCCAGCAAGTAAATGTAATTACACATAAATTATTTATAATTCTTGTTTGGTTTTATTATTTTTTTTTCTCAAGGAATAACTAACTTTTCAAATTGAATAGGATTACACCAGTAAGCACACGGAAGAGTACCAACTCGCTTTGAAGATTCAATGCTTATGCTCAAGGTGATGGATCTTCTATTTGAAATGCCAAAAACTACAGCACCTTCTTATTCCTTCTCCCACAACATTTGTATCGTATGATTTTACCGATCCTAACTGCTTCCCTATTCAAATGTATTAGTTTTCCTCTCAATTTTCTGTACTTCCTTTTCCTTTTGCATTTGGTACTAACATCTTTAACCCAATCTTATTTTTCCAAATGACTCTTAGATGTCACTGTTGAGACATTACCTTTTCCATGAAGGGGAATTTCCCCAAAATTCCAATAAATGTTTGTTTTATTCTTAATATAATCAAAACCATCATTACTTTTTCCCTTAACCCGAATTTGAAGGCTGCATACGTTCATGAAATGGACTAATCCCCGATAATTTAAGTTGCCTATCTGTGGTGAGTAAGAAAAATCCCTGACTTTGGAAAATCCCCGAATAGAAGGAAATTCCCTTCTAAAATTTTTGGAGATTTCTCATTCTCCTATTTGTTTTCCAGTATCTTTTTGACACTTGCCATCACATTAATTTTTATTAATTTGTGTAAATGTTTATTTTCTGTGGATCGACCTGTTGGTAAATATAATTTTTGTTTTAGTCTTTTTCTTTTAATTATTTTAACTATCTTTGTTTTTTTTTTCTCTTTTAATTATTTTAACTAATTTTGTGTTTTTCTTTTTCTTTCAGCCATGAAATTTCTTACTTTTCTAACTGGGAGAAACATCAACAACAAAGTGGTTTTTTTTTTTCATTGCGATATCCTGAAAAGCAAATAATGGATTAAGCATGTGGTAAATCGAGGCGTCCAAAAAGCTTTCCTCCTTGAGATATTCGACGATCAAGTAGAAGGTACACGATCAATGAAAACATGTTCACGCAATCAAGTAATGGATTTAATGAATCCATATGCCATGTGAGTTGCTAATTAACAGCTCTAATCATCAGTTATAAATTACTGAATTTTACTAATAAATTCATTGCTATCATTAGCGCTCTGCGATAGAATATGTAACTAAGGTAAGGATGAGAGAGGCTAAAATCCACGCCTCAAATTAACAAGATTTACCATTATGGTTACCAGACACAACTTAACCTAGCAAGCAAGAATTAACTAACAGAAAAATTGAAAACTTATATCAGTTTCTTAATGTAAGGCTACTAATATTTTTCTAAAAAGCAATATGTTTTCTATTCAGGAGAGTCTACATCGCCATACCAATATTTACTAGAATGAGGTCTTGTCTCCCTGTAAAAACGCAACCAATGATCAACGTCTATCTGAAGATTTTATAATAAATTGTAAATTGTTTTACAAAAAAAAGGAGTAAATGAGAGCACGTCGACTTGCATTGAAATTGACCCCTTCAACAATCGGGTCGTAAAAGTAGTTCATTACTGTTTAATGATCATTTACTGCACCCCAAATGCGTTTGAAGAAAAAGACCGTTTATGGTGAGCATTGCCTTAATTTATTTTACAGAGTATTAATGGTCTGTTTTCTCTTACCTAGTTAGATGTATACATCCCTTTATGCGCTTCATTACGGTGTTTTGGCTTGGATTGGGATTGCCAATATTTTATTCTACAAAGCACAAAGGATAAATAGTCTCCATCCAACTGTTAAGTTGACAGCGAAAAGATATATTAAGCAACATACCATTCCCGTAGTATTATTGTGGAATAAAAAAAAAGGTAGTCCGATACAGTTCTTTTAATTTTTTTTTTGTTATGATGAGATTGCTCTGGAATCAAATCCGAATCTTGAAGGCATCTTCTCAATTCTGAGTTCCACTCTAGACGATGCGTCACTTCCCGATGGAAATTTTAAGGGGACCTGAGTGTTTGCCTCAACAGGCACCCACAACAACTCCCGTAGAAGTGAACTTGCGAAACCAATCCTCCGTTAACGTTCCTTTTGGCATCTTCTTCCAATTGGATTTTCTTTGGGAAGACTTCGGTAGGATTGTTGAGTGGTACCACACGTTGTGCCAAGAATACCCCTTACGCAATTTGGAGGGGACCACAGCTCTGACTTGAGCTGCGTTCCCCGTCCTGAACAACGATGATTTCTATGTTGGCAACGTGATTACGTACCAAAAAAATATCAAAAAAAACTAATTTTTTCTAAGTCTTTGCAAATTTTTTTACTCATTAACGTGTCACTTTCTCCAAGCAATTCTTTCACTTATTATTCATGGTCAAAGGAATTTCTTACCTGGTAAATTTTCGTTATCCCTTTTTTTTCTTCTTCTAGAATTTTCTTCGTAATTTTTTTGTGGTGGTATATTTTATGTTCTTTACTTTATTATTTGATCCTCACTTATTTCGCTTATATTTTTCAACTATTCTTTTCAGTTATCAATTACCTCTTTCTTTTCAAGATACGATTAGTTCAATGGTTAAAATTAAAAGACTTTACCAAATTATTTTCGCGCAACCCTTAACTTGACTTTTGACTATTGGAAATTTTTTCTTTACGAAGCCTTTTTCTTCGGTAATCTGCATAGAATAATAAATAATCTGGTAATCTGGTAATCTGGTACTACAACAAATCTACTCCTAAGCTCATGAACTGTTTACACCATATATCGTGTAGACTGGTAAAATGGATTTAATTCTGCCTCAATTTATATTTTTACTCGAAGGTAAGTAATTTTTACTAAAGATTATTTTAACTAATTGAATTTCTAAGGTAAGTTATAAGTTTTTCTTTTACAAAAAAAATTTATAATAGCATTTTCTTTTCTTTCTGTTTCCAGAAGTGAGTCTCATTAGAATTTGACGTTGAACCACGGGTAAGTAACATGACTTTAGATCAATGAGAAAAATTACACTATTAGCAGAAAACAAATGTTTTGACATGGAATTAGTACCAAAATAGGTAAATACGTAGGTAGATCATACAAATTTTCACATTATAAATTAGATAAATGTCATTTTATCTTAAAGAGTTTAACCGAAAGGTTATCAAAAATTTAATTTAGAGCTTGATAAGTACAAGATTGATTAGAAAAGTTATTTTATTAACGAGTCGCAACTATTCATTGAATCATATCATCAAGTGATCAATGTTTCGGACTTTGTCTGTCGACTGGTACTTTTTGACTAGTTTGATGTAATTTTTCTTAACTCTTAGAAATTTATTTTGACCTTTTGGTTAGAGTGGATAATGTTAATGACTAGATACTCTCTTGTTTCCAGTTGATATCTATTATTTATCAACACTCTATTTCACCTTGACGATTTTTTTTCTACTACGGTCAACACTAATTTTTACTCTTTTTATATGTCAACTAAAATGTAATGAAAATCTAATTCTTTACTACCTATCACTTGTATAATTATTTTCACTAAGTCATTCTTTGCTTCTTATCCTTGAATGTTTTCATAAATAGCTACGCTATTAAACCTCAATATATTCTTGACCCTGGACTGTTCTGTCAACTTAACGTCACCAAAATGTCAATTACTGCCTACACGTCTTACTGTCAAAAATACTAGATTTTTAGTTACTTTCAGTAATATTTCTAATTTTACTCTTTCTTTCTGTGTTTTTCTGTTAGTTACTAAGTTTTGTGAGAAAATGTAAGGCTTCAACATATATATAATTTTTACCATGATCCCAGGCAGGGGTACAACTCGTTTGGTACTAGCATTCCGTAGTACTTTTGCCGTTGCGCTCATTAGTATTGGAGTACGCCATTTCGTTGAGTTTTGTCATTGGTGTTATCCCTCTCCACTCCTATGTTGCTGTATACTTCTGAAATTATGCATGCCGCCATTGCCTCTTGTCAGCCGACATTGCGCCAACTGTGTGCATGATTTTTTGTTACAAAGGGGTATGTTCATTTCATTTATTATTTTTGCATGTCGCTAGGTGTGGTGGTAAGTATCAACAAATGGTGCGAGTCCGAGCTTACTTTTAAGTGTTTTACCTCCGCTAAGATAATCTTATTTCATTCACAATAATCAATAACACAGATTTGTTTTAAAAAGAAAGTGTAATGACAAAAAAATTTTTTAAATTGGTTGGGTTTAAAATTGCAATGAATGCAATGATCATAAAGTGTTTGCGTTGCCTGCTGTCGAGGTAGGTAAGATTGCTTTTCCTACAAATGGGGATCCATAAACACAGCGTTAGATTGCTGAGCACCAAATATACTATATAAAAATGAAGCGTTGTTTGTTTTTCTTTTAAACATAAAAACTTTTTATTTATAACTCAAAAATGAAAGTCGTTTGGTTTCTTACAAAACATTAACTTAAAAATTAGGTTTATTCATGACGACGCGACGACTAAAACTGAACTCTCGAATACATAAAATAAATGTATCTCTGGAGGTTGATAATAATTAATAAATCCACATATAGCGTGGGATGGGACATGGGAGTAAACAATTTGCTGGAGTTGCATTCTTGCAAGTGCAAGTGTTTGGATAATTCTTGCAAATGATATTTGAGGAGTTTGTTTGTTATAATTTAATGAGTTGAAGAATTGTAGACGACAATTCTTTGGAAGTAGAATTTGAGAATCAAAGAATTGTAGATGACAATTCTTTGGAAGAAGAATTTGATAAGTTTGCTTATTAGATAGTTGATTTCAAAGAATTGCTGATATCAATTCTTTGAAAACAAAAATATTATTCAACTAATTAGAAGTGTGGGAAGGAATGCATTGTATTGTGTGACATCTACCCCCTTTTAAAATTTTGCAGTCCCTGCAAGTAACTTACTCAACCTCCAAAGGACATTGTGTCAACTTAATTAATAATAGGGCAGTTTGGTCATGGTCTTTTTTCTTAATATTATACAATTTTAAAATTGTTTTCATTTTCAGCCCTAGAAAAAGGGTTTTTTACATTTATTAGCTCTATTTTAGTTACATTTTTTTTCTTTCTTAGTTTAATACAAAATACGATAAAAATACCAATTATTATTAATGATACAGAAAAACTAAAAACACCTGTATTTACATTGTTATGAAATTGTATGTACTCAATTTTATCTCTATTTTTGATACTTTCTATTTCAAGTGTTTCTAAAGATATTTCATTTACAGTTTTTTTTTTGTAAAATTTACATGAACAATTGGAGCAATAATATTATTTGTAAAATTTCGTGCTCTGTTTGCGAATTTTAAGTTTTTTATCTCTATATTACAATTTGTAAATTTAATTATGTTATTATTTTTTATATAAGTTTTTTTTAGATAGCAATTGTATATTAATTCTGTATGGTCTAAATTTTTTGTTATGACAAGACCTTCTGTGATTTCTTCTATGACAATCATTTTATTGATTCTTAAGTTACAAATGTTACTTTCTTTAAAAGCATTTCTTATGCAGTCATTCCTGTGCTCTCTCAATCCTTGCTTTTGTTTTTAAGCATATTATGAATATATATCTATAATTTTTTTTTTTTTTTTACATAGGTTTACATAGGACTGTTTTTTTTTTTTTTTTTTTAGAACATTATTTTAAGCTGCTAAATTTTTCACTTCATTATTCACTATTCTTTGGACATTACGTCTAAAATAAAATTTAAGAAGTTTTGAAAACAAGAAAATTATTAGGATAATCAATATTATGATTATAATGTCTATCATTAACAAATTTGAATTTAAGTTTGAATTGGTGTTGTTATTAGAGGCATTAACAATGACCTCTTCCTTTGAGGTTTTTCCTCCCATTATATAATAATTTTTTTTTTTTACAATTAGGAAAAAAAAAATTTCTTTTAATATAACAAATTTTTTTTTTTTTTTTTATTTTTTATTTTACTTTAAAATTTCTATTTTAATGAATCATTTTTCTTTTCAAAAAGTATTATATAAACATATGTATTTTTTTTTCACGTTTGCTTGTCACTGCAAGTTTTTCGCTTGTTCGATAAACCTTCTCTTTTGGTCACCTCTGGCCAACCCAGCCAACCTGTATAGGTTGCCGATTTCTTGTCTGGTTTTTACTTTTTGTCCAGCGCGTTTCCTCTTCGGCTTCTGTTGTTTTTGTTGCTCGGGCTGCTGACGATGGTTGTTCTGTCTTTTTATATAGTCCTCTATAGACAGTGGTTGAGGACCAGCGTTTTTGGGTGTAGGAATATACACCGGGGCTTCTGTGTCTGGCTGGCCCGGGTGATAGGGGCTATTTAAATTTTCGAAGAGCTCGTCCAGAGCCTCTTTATTGTAACTGCCTGACATCACACGGACAACAAGAATTATAAAAATGTTTGTCTAGTCGTCTCTTGACATCAAAACTCTCTGGCTATGCTGGTTCTTATTTAACTGGCAAGATCGCCATGTGATGAACTTGCTAGATAGCAAGTACCTACCTCGCCTATTCAATCTATGGGGGATAAAGGCTTCCCCAAGCCGAAAATAAATGATGGCTAGAGAGCCGATCTTTAACTGGAATAAAAAGAAGACAGCCAAATGTACGGCTCAATGTCTGGATTAATATTGATTTTTATTAGGAAAAACGCAGCCTATTTATACAAAATCTATTGCTTATACACTATAAGAACTTAAACATATACATACGCATAAACTAACATTAATTCTACTGGTCAATATTCGATCATGCAGGCATTCTTGCCATGTCATCAAAATATGGATCATAAACATGCCTCTTTATGAGCGTGCATAAACAATACTTTGAACTTGGGCAACTGTAAATGTAGGTATGTATCTCAATTGTATCTTGACCATGAGTCGAAGCGTCAAGTGTCAATAAATATTTTATGGTATACTATGCGAGAGCATTTGGAGAATAGGTCGGCAGAAGGCAATGACCGAAAATGTGAATGGATTGCATAATGCGGTATAAATGCATTTGTTGGATATCAAGGCAGAAGGCAATGACCGAAATATGAATATAATGAAGTGATCGCTAGTGTGATCCCTTCACACTTTCTATTTCAAGTGTTTCTAAAGATATTTCATTTACAGTTTTTTTTTGTAAAATTCACATGAACAATTGGAGCAATAATATTATTTGTAAAATTTCGTGCTCTGTTTGCGAATTTTAAGTTTTTTATCTCTATATTACAATTTGTAAATTTAATTATGTTATTATTTTTTATATAAGTTTTTTTTAGATAGCAATTGTGAATTAATTCTGTATGGTCTAAATTTTTTGTTATGACAAGACCTTCTGTGATTTCTTCTATGACAATCATTTTATTGATTCTTAAGTTACAAATGTTACTTTCTTTAAAAGCATTTCTTATGCAGTCATTCCTGTGCTCTCTCAATCCTCTCTTTTGAAATTGATTATTGGTTTCGTATACTTTATTTCCTTGTAAAATTACTTCTTCTATTGGATGGTCTAGTTCTTGAAATTTTTCATTAGGGAATGGAATGACTAAAGCCTTTTCATAAACTAGTGGAGAAAAATTGGGAACAAAAATTACTAGAATTAATGTTTCTGAATAGTATAAAACGCTCGTTTTCATATACGATAAGTGTTCTAATGAAATATTGTAAGTATTTTTCTCTTGTGTAGTTAGGATATCGTGAGGTAAGACATTGAGTCTGCTAGCTAGTAGGACGTCGATGAGTTTTTCTAATTGCCTATTTATAAGATTTATATCAGCGTACAGCTGAAATGTCATTTGAAACGGTTCCGGAAATGAAACTACTCTGTTTATTTTATTAGTAAATTGATCAAGATAGGTTTTTAAATTCGATTATTGGTTGTTGACATGATCAACAACAACTTTTAAGTTTTTGATTAAATCATTGTTGATCTTTACTTGAGCATTAGATTGTTTTATAAGAAGTTTGGTATTTGAATCTAAATTATTCAGGTGGTCATAAATTTCTTCGGCGTCAACACTATCCATATTTACAAATAAAAATTTTAAAACTTTGCCTCCAAGGTTAATAAGACCACGTTTAAGTCTTTTGTCTTTATAAACAGAAGGTATTATAGTGCCTAATTTATCTTTAGCTAACATTATTTCCTGATATAAAAAGTCATAACTGCTGTTTCCAGACTTGTTTAAAATATTTAAATTGTTTTCCAAATTTTGTAAAATGGTTCTGTATTCAGTTAAATTACAAATATGCAAAAATTTTGTGTAGTCCCTAACAATTTTTACGTTTAGTTGTTTCAAAATAGTGAAGCCATATTCCGCGTTGATATGTGTAATAGTTACTTCCTGCGTTTTTATCTGCTGAGCCAGAAGGACCAGAAAAATTGCCCGTATAGTCCACATTCTGCAATGTAAATTAATTAGTTTGATAAGCGTTTTTTGCGTTTCATTTGATTTTTTGAATATTTTGTGTTTCTTTTATTGCTAGTATCGATAACGTATTTATCTTCTACTCTAAACTTATTTAACTTTTTATATTTGGGTCTAATTTTGGCTATTTCTCTATTTCTAACTACACTGAGTTACAAAAAAAGTGGCGCACCTTGAAATTTTGCAACATTTTGAAGTAACTTAAACAAATAAACGTTTTTCTGGTACAGTTTTGTTTATTAACATAAAAGTAAGTCATTCATGTAATAAAAAACGAAAAAATAGGAAGAACTTAGAAATAAACCATAAATTAAGGAAAATGGGCATAAACTTCAAAACTTAAACTTTTACATTTTTTTTTTTTTTTTTTTAAACTAGTCCTTGTTTCTTCAATAGTGGGTATTGCCTCCACGAACATCTAATAAAGCTTTAATTCGCCTGGGCATACCTTGGATAAGGTTGTCAAAATGATAACAACACATCAAAGAGTATGACTGCGCCACTTTTTTTGTAACTGAGTGTATGTTGTTTGTCAACTCGAAGTTTTTATCCCTCTGTTGGTTAATTTTATTTATACGCTCGTTTTTATCTTGCTTGTGTTTTTCAATTAAAACTTCAATATCCTTACGGTCATAATTTTAAGTTATGAAATCGATAGGTCTTAACTTTGTTGTAGAATGAATAGTGTTATTGTAAATTGTAATAACGTTGTGTATTTTATCGTCTAAATTTTGATCTTTGTTTATTTTATCGATTTCCATTATTCTCCAATGTTCATTCAAAGTACCATGCAATCTTTCAATATCTGCGTTTCCAGTTTTATTGTGACCAGTTGTTCTATGAATATTAATGTTATTTTCTTTCAAAAATATTTCTACTGCGTTGTGCAACATACACCTTTCGTTATCGAATATTATTTCACTCATTTTCCCCAAGAATCGAATTCTTTCTTTAATAGACTCTAAAATGGATATCCATGTCCTATCGTTTAGCTTGTGTATAGTCGCATATTTTGAAAATTTATCAATTGTTGTTAGAAACATTATGTTTCTACATGGGAACCAAATGTCCATGTGAACAATTTCATTAAATTTAGTGGCAGTTTCACTGATTTGGTGAGGAATTTTCACTTGGTGTCTGTCATATTTTGCTAATTGGCAGGTTTCGCAGTTGTTTATAAACTTTGTTATGAGTTTAAATAGATTTGGATAAAAATATTGCTGTTTTAGTTCAAGATACACTTCGTTTATACCACCGTGGTTTTTACTAAGATGTTCATTCTTGATAATATTTCTGTGCCAATAAGTTAAAAGAGCTTAAGTCAATTTTTATCATTTTTCATTATTATCAAATGAAATTTGTGGACTAGATTTTTTTTACTTTTTTTATGATTACTTTTAAACTGTTGCCGCTAGACTAACAATTTTTTTCAGGATACAGGCTTGTTATACCCTTAATTTGCATATGTATATATTTTCTTGAAAACCTATACAAACCTAAAAAAAAAAGTTTTTTTAAACTTAAGCTTTTTCAAAAAAATGCTTTATGATTTATAATACAGCTTATGTGACATAAGCTGTTTTAAAAAAATGATATTATATATTGTTCTTTCTTATTTCTACTTAAGCTTTTTTAAAACAATTAAAAAAGATAAAAGTTACAACATAAGCTTAAAATTGTAAACCTGAATGAATAAATAAATAAGACAACGAACTAGAAGTAACGATTTTTTTATATTTTTATTAAAGAATTTTAGTAGGTATAGAAAAAACATAAATTTTATTTTTATTATTGTATTGTGTGTTAGGAAATTAATTTTTTACTTTTACAACTTTTATTTTTGTCAGAACTTGGTTATAAAATTTATTGAAAAAACAAAAGCATAAATAAAAAGGATGTTTTCAAATTTAATTTTCATCTTCACTTTCATCATCAGTCAAATCAGGGTGATTATCTTTAATGTCGTCGGATTTAAGATTTAAATAGAAGTCGTGGTATGATTTTTGAATTACAGGCAGTAGTTCTATCAAGTCTTTTTTCTTTTCCTTGTTGATTAAATTAGGCCCAGAGTAACAGACTGGAATTTCATCAAGGAAAACGACATTGATTCCCCGTTTTTTTAATATTTATAGAACGAGATATTTAATATATATAGAACGGGATATTTGTCCGAAGGAACGGAGTAGGAAGACACTGTTGTAAGTCAAATGTGTAAACTTTGATTGAATTGTCATTCCTACCAATATCCTTGTCTTTACTCTTGCTTTTATATGCGAAGTCGTAACGAAAAAAATTTCTCCCATCACACATCATGCCGTGGCAACAGGAACCGAAACTTCAAAATCAAAAAGTTATGAATTCAAAATTTCGTCCTTGCGAAAATTTTCACATTAGGGAAATCTCGTTGTTCCACATTGGGTGGCACAATATGTAATGGAAGAATTTATTCGATAAAACGAAACCAGGAGACTTAAACTCAAAATACTAAACGAAACTAAAACTCAGAAATCTAGACTGGGTACGAAAGAAGTTTATTTCCTATGTAAATCCATAGAGTACCTATTCAGATGTTATCAATTCCTAACGGAGTTATTGGTTAACAGACTAGACTTAGTTGATTTGGACATTAGAACGTTCGCTTGGTAAAGTTGTTGTTACTCGAGATTTAATTGAGAGCAGAAAGAATTCTAATATCCCCTAACTTACATACACAAATACTTTGGAAACGACTTTTCAAAGAACTAAGTGGGGGACAGCTTCTATCCCCTCCTTGAAGGAGCATTAGATCATTCAAAGAGGGGTAGGACCGTTCCCCAGTCAATTATCCAAAGGGTCGCGTCCTGTGTGCCTTGATGACATACACACTGTTGGTCGAAACCTTCTAAATTGTTTGGAACATTCATACTTTATCTACCTTTCTGAAGCAAATAGGTCAATATAGTCATTTACTGTTAATATCCTCTTTGGGATAATCCAATTCTTAATAAGTTACTTAGTGGGAGGTATTTAATCCCCCAGACTCCCCTAGAGACTGAAATAAACGATAGGACAGACTTGCTCAAAAGAGACCGCAAAAGAATGCACAAAAAGAATAAAATAAAATCTTTGGTTCCTAATCAATCACCTATCACATCTCCACGAGTCAATTATCTATTCAAAGTAAAGGAATACATCTAGTAATCTAACTCGAAGGAATAGGGTGCTATCGCTCGACTGCTGCCACAGGTCCGATAAATTTTGCTTCGACTGGCTCAGCCATCAGGGAAGTGAGTCGATGCTGCAGAAGCGAAAAGCGGGTTTACATAATTGTTGGACCTGGAATCAAGTTGTAATTTGACTCAAATAGTTTAAAAATGCTAAGCTAAAAAGCTAAGGGCCGGAGTACTGTTTTTAAAGAGGAGTTTGAGTTGGATAAAAGAGAAAATTCAGAAGAACAATGAAAAAGATTTCTATAGGACAAGCTGAAATTTGCCTATTCGGATTACGTCACCCCATGACCCATCCATATGTTCCTTTTCATCCGAATATGTTTCCAGGAACCCTAATAAAAGCGAGAGAAATAGGTGTATTTATTTCCCCCTTTATCGCCTAGCTACCAGACCAGGAGCCGCGAAAGGACAATGCAATTTTCCTTAACGACCCTCCCAATGATATACCTATCGGTGTAAGTTTGTGTAGGTACATCCCTCTAAGATGAAACATTCTAGTGTCTATGTACCGAAAATCTAACTAACCCATCGGATTAATGTTGGTATCTGTTGTTGTTGTAGTCGTTGTTGTTGAGGAGCAGAGATTCACATCATCGGATGTAAAGCGCCAGCCACGACCCCCATCCTCACGGTTTTATGCCTCCATGTTATCTGAAATGTTTAAAATTAAAAAAAAAATCTTCCCCAAGATTATGAAAAATTATCATAATCTTTCAACTGCCACTCATCTATTCAAAGATAAAAGAGAATAATTAAATTCCAAAAACTTAAACAAATTTTTATTTATCTTCAAATAATCTTATATCTAAATTCCTAAAAAAAATAAACTATTTTTTTGTTTTGATATCTAAAAGATTTCATAATAATTATCTGAACTCATATCTTTAGATGCCATAATTCTTATTGCTCAACAAAATTGACTTAAAACTTCAGATCGACTTCGAAAGAAAAAGAACTTCTATAGTTATCGTCAACTAATATTGAAAACTAATAAAAGTCCAGAAAATGTCCAAAAAAAAGTTAAAGTCTTATTCAGACAAAGTATAAATTTGAGGTAGGAAGTTTTATACCTCCCCTCTTGTCGCGTTAATGAAGAAATGTACTACGCTTAGTAACTTTTCTTAACTTATCTCTTTACTTCGGTAGGCAAACGTATTGAATCCGAACTAGAATTCCGTTAAACTTGTCTGTCAGCCGCTTAACTCTGCCAAGTAATAAAACAAGACCAGTCAAGGTAGATATAACGAGGCTTTAAGTTTAATGGAAAACATTCCTTCAAACCCGATAGATCGCTTGTGATCAGTAAACTTATTCGCGATCAAAGACAAAAAAAAAATGTAAAATTGCTAAAAGCAATCCACCCCAAAATCGAGTGTATATTAAAGATTTTAACAAAAATCGAAAAACAAAAGATACAAATAAAGACGTCATATGCTTGAGTGAAATGAACCCATTCCCAAAAGAAAAAGAGTGAACAATTATGTACGTTAAGGAACCAGGAATAATATGTTCCTAAGTTATAAGAAATAAAAAAAAATTACCGCTGTAAGTTACAAAAGTTATTTAAAAATGAATAAACAATATAGTCAAAGAATTTAATTCAGATAGTTAAATACTTAAGGGTTCGCCGACAGATAAAGTGCACTTTGCCTCGGGAATAACCGCTTATTATAAACTTCAATGGTTTATGTTTCATAAAAAGGTAAAACGTTTATTAAAGTTGAACAAAAAAAAATAATTTTTCTCCTTTTATTTTTCAGAGGTATGGTCACCACGTAAACAAATGTATACTAAGTATACTCAGGTAGGTACTTCTCTTAAGTACACCTTAATTTGTACGTACTTGACTACGGACAATAACGACATAAAATCTTCATTGACTTCAAAAAGATCAAATATAACAAAGATCTGACTTTGTTACAACGGACATAATTATCAAAAGTGATAATAAAAAAAATTTAGGTACATAAACTGTTATGTCTTGGACTGGACATGAGTTAAAACGTAACTCATATAACAATTTTCTTTTATGAATGAACTCAATTTATATACAAGACGAGGTTCTCTTACCCGTCTCTCTTTCTTTACATATAGGCAGGTACTGATATAACAAATATGGTTCTTTATGACTGGGCAAGTAAGTATATTTATATGTATATAATTTTTTTTATATATAGTCTTACTGACTGGATTGGTAAGTATCACCAAAAGTATATTAATATGTTTTTAATTTCTTTTACTTTAAATTTAAAATCCAATATATTTCCAAACTTTAGATAGTTAATGAAAGAATATTTAGAACCATATATCATAAGTTGATTTATACTAATGAACAAAATGAATAGGATGACTCAAGTACCTATATTTAACACAACTGACACAAAGATTTCAGTATATATTTCTTTTTTCTTTTTTTTTTTTACAATAGTAACGATGAATATGGAAATCGTAATGAGGACGATTTATCAAGTGCACAAATGGTAATATAAAAAGGTAATTTATATATTGGTTCAAGGATTTAAATTGTTGGGAATCTTAATAAAATTTTCTTTATATAGGGCGTAAGTCGCATAAAGTACATTATAATTTTATATAAATATAAAAATCAGAAAAATTCCATACCATGATGTTGAGATACTTAGTCTGTTCTCAAGTTGATTTAACACTGTTGATGAACTTTTACTGGATGAATCTATCCCACGTAGGTTGAACTAGTAGCCGCATACTTTTTCTCCCACGCTGTTTCTTTGAGACTCAATCTCGTATGATGATGTATGTAGGTATGTTGCTTTTTATCCTGAATGATACCCGCTGATGATGATGACGCAATTAGATTGAATGGCCGAACTGATTCTCTGACGACAGAGAGCAGGTCTTGGTCGGCGTTATGAAACGAAATGTATGTGACGATGTAGATGCCCAACTAACAATTTTACTTGTGTAAGGTCCAATTTCAAAAAATTAGTAAGCTATTATTTCTTTAGTGTCGTCATAAGGCTTATTTATAGATGTTAACTGTTTTTTATTGAATATTTTAAATAATAGTTTCCTTAAAGCCTTTGGTAGAAAATACTCGCAAGCCATACGGAGGGACGATAAAATCGCTTTTTATAAGGTCGCTGTATGGTTTGTCAAAGTTAGTCAGACAAAATCTAAATGTAAAGGCTTGTATAAAGCTTTATATTCGAAATCAATGAAAAGGCTTGTTAACCGAAGCAATGCGAACAGTCAAAAAGGATGTTTTTTTTCGAGGTGTAGAACTTTTAGTTGGCATTACTTTTCAAGACGGCGACCGATTTAACAGCTGTCAAGTGATTTATTCTCAGTTTGGTTTGGCAATTTTGAATTGAACAATCATGATGTCCAGGAGCTGTGGTTCCAACAAGACGGCACAACATGTCACACAGCTCGTGCCACAATCGATTTATTGAAAGACACGTTTGGTGACCGCCTAATTTCACGTTTTGGACCTGTGAATTGGGCTCCAAGATCTTGTGATTTAACACCGCTAGACTGTTTTCTGTGGGGTTATGCAAAGTCATTAGTCTATGCGGATAAACCACAACCGCTTGCCCATTTGGAAGACAACATTCGCCGTGTTATTGCCGATATACGGCCAAAAATGTTGGAAAAAGTCATCGAAAATTGGACGTCCAGATTGGTCTACATCCGAGCCAGCCGTGGCAGTTAAATGCCAGAAAACATATTTAAATTTAATGCCACAATATTATCTTCCGAGTAAATAAAAAATCATGTCAATCGAATATTTCATCGTTGTTTTATTGCAATTTAAAGTTCTATACCTCTAAAAAAACACCCTTTATAAATGAACGATAACCCATATGACTTGTATAGAGTTATCACAAGACTTTTTTAAGGTTGCTAAACATTTATATGCAGTCGTTGTAGTTAATAACAAACTAAAGAAAACTATAGTTCCCTTAAGAAAGCTATTGCAATGCCACGTGGTGTGTTTGTTAATGACATCTATAGCTCACATAAGAAAATTATCTCTTCGCTTAGTTGTTGATGACATTAACAAACTTAAGGAGGTAAATGGTCTCTTTAATTTGTTGTTTTGCTACAATTGGCATTATAACAAGAAAATGTTGCAAATGGAGTGTAAATGTTTTTTAACACATCAAATTATCAAACTTCATTATCATATTTTACCAACAGGCAGTTAATATAATAAGTATGAATTAAAAAAACTGCTAATGCTGAATTTTAAATGGATCTGTATAGCTACATATCTGTTCCTGTAGCACCAAGTAGGTACGGTATCAACTGGTTAAAATTCGATCTTCCTTCTGAATACATAACATTGGCCTAGTGGCTGCGTGTTTGACTGGGGTGCGCTGGGTCACAAGTTCGATCCCTGGTTGAGGCAAGTAAGTTTTTTCATTAATAATAAAATTATATATCTAGTTTTCAGAAAAGGCATTGAAGAAACTTTGCACTTGAACGAAGAAAATTATGGTCTCAGAAAATAAATCGAAATAAAAGATAAACAAAAATGAAAAGAAAAAAGTCGTTAAAATATTATTTTAAATTTTGTTTGAATTTTTTTTTGTTTCGGTAAGATTTCCGTAATGACTTCTGTAAGCGAAATAAAAAGCCTTTCGTAGCAAAGTATTGTTTCCTTTGCAAAGCCTTCACAAGGCCTCATCCAAACTGTTTATGAAGAGTTATAACTTCGCTTATGTGCGCCAAATAGGTTTCTATAAGATTGATTACAGTTGTTATAAAAATAATAAAATAGCTTCTATTGGCCTTTATGAAAATTAAATTGTTACTTGGGTGATGTCAGTATTTACGTACAGTATACAACAACGTAATACTGTGATATTGTGATGAAGCAATATATGGTGTGTACGTAGGTTAAATACTGTCGCGTGGCAAAAGGAGGGGAGGGGGTAGAGAAGGGGGGTAAGGGTACCTAACAAGTAGAAGAAGAAATCTTGGAGTAGGAGGCAGGATAGGAACGGAACAGACAGGGATGGGAATGCCTAGAACGGAGATCGTGGCCTGCTGGCGGTGCTCGGCTTGAACTCGCCGGACGGGATGGGTCCTTGTCTCCAAAGCTAGGCCTCACCAGCGACAAAACACATATCAGGCCTATTTGAATACATTTCTAACGAACGACATTCAAAAAAAAAAACGACGACGGACGGACTTCACCACTCTAAGAACGCTGCTGGTGTTGTTGCAGCTGGCCTTTACCCTCCCAACCTAGAAATCCTTAGGCCATTGTAGAATTTCCCCAAGTTGACAAAAACTATCCGAAGGTCACTCCATCTTCACCGTCAAATTTAGCTTTCCATCGACACCCCTAAATTTAACACACTAGCAATTCATGATCTTGGGCTTATCAACACCCAGAACAACATTAAAGATTAATATTATCATGGCATATAATGTTTATTGAAAGTTTTAGTTTTGTTATAATTATAAACGGCAAACTGCCCATAATTTAAAGTGATTAACATACTCAATAGAGAACATTTTTATTTTCTTAACAAATAACATGTAATATTAAAGGTTTCCAACTATTGAAAAACAAAAAAAACTGAAACTTATACCCTTTCTGGTATTTACTTGATTACTTTTTAAACGCGACTAGAAAATAACCCCTATCCTACCTAAACAGAGCTCTATTTATGTAACATACAAGGCTTACAACAAAACAAACGTCAACAATGACTTAATACGCGGACCTAGTTTGGAAACAATTTTATCACTTACATACACTTGGACTCTAAAATTAAATTGTAAATTATTCATTGATTGTAAATATAAAAAAAAGAATTATGTATCTTCTGATAATAACAAAAAAAAACTCTAATCATGAAAATGTATTTCTTATACTATATAGCTTACGGCAGCTATGTTGTAGAAGAAATTTTTACTTAAACAAAAGTATTCTCAAAATAGAGATTTGCAAAAAAAATCAAAGATAACTTTTTGACTATTAATTAGATCCTTTTATGCTTAAGAAAAAAAAAGGCAAAAATTGTACAAAAAAACTATCTAAGGCTTAGCATATAATTTTGATAATAAAAAATTTAAAAAAAAATCAAAGCATTGAATTTTGTAATTTTTAATTTTTTTTTTATCAAATGGCTCACGTGTTCTCCCTCGTTGGTTCAGCGACTTTAGTCCCGTTGGTATACACGTACTTCTTTTGGGGTAAAAGTGTGTTCTTGAACGTTCGACTGGTGACGTCATCAATCGGTAAGTATAAATCTTGCCAGTACCAGCGAATAAAAATGATGGCGGTCACGACACACAATGGTAGCCCTTGACCGCCGAACCAAAAAAAATGGCTATCAAGACCTGATCAATGAGAAAAAAACAAAAAAAAAACTAAGCACTCACTTCACAAAAAAAAACTTAACAACAAAAAAAAGAAAACACTTCTTATAGTTTCCTAACATGAAGTTCTAATCACACTCACCCTCTTATTTTATCGGTAAGCCGAATAGGATTCCTGAAATAGCACTCGCCACTTTCCTCTTTGGCCAAAATTATCCGCCTTAAGGCGTTGAATGTTCACTTTGGATTTATTTTTTTTTTAAATATCGCCATAGATGGGTAATTGTCTTTGAATTAAATTTTTCTGTATTCAAATAAAAATATTTCGTTGTACCTACACTTCACGGCACGGTCTTATTTATCCTATCCTCTTTATTAAATAAATTTTGCACTTTATTTTATCACACTTGGTGTCCAGCAAGTAAAAGTAATTACACATAAATTATTTATAATTCTTGTTCGGTTTTATTATTATTTTTTTTTTCTCTCAAGGAACTTTTCAAATTGAATAGGAGAACACCAGTAAACGCAAGGAAGAGTACCAACTCGCTTTGAAGATTCAATGCTTATGACCAAGGTGATGGATCTTCTATTTGAGTTGCCAAAAACCACACCACCTTCTTATTCCTTCTCCCACAACACTTGCATCGTATGATTTTCCCGATCCTAACTGCTTCCCTATTCAAATGTATTAGTTTTCCTCTCAATTTTCTGTACTAACATCTTTAACCCAATCTTATTTTTCCAAATGACTCTTAGATGTCACTGTTGAGAAATTCCCTTTTCCAGAAAGGAAATTTCCCAAAATTCCAATAAATGTTTGTTTTATTCTTAATATAATTAAAACCATCATAACTTTATCTATTTACCCGAATTTGAAGGCTGCATACGTCCACGAAATGGACTAATCCCCGATAATTTAAGTTGCCTATCTGTGGTGAGTACGAAAAATCCCTGACTTTGGAAAATCCCCGAATAGAAGGAAATTCCCTTCTAAAATTTTTGGAGATTTCTCATTCTCCTTTTTTTTTCCAGTATCTTTTTGACACTTGCCATCACATTAATTTTTATTCATTTGTGTAAATGTTTATTTTCTGTGGATCGATCTGTTGGTAAATATAATTTTTGTTTTAGTCTTTTTCTTTTAATTATTTTAATTTTTTTTTTCAGATATGACTTTTCCTACAGAATTGGACGACTCTGTATCCTCTTGAACTTAGAGGATAATTTGATGTCGTTCCCAAAATGATGGACCATGCCAGCCGAGCAAATCCCACCTGCCTAGTTCAACTGAATAACTTTGCCGGTGCACAAAGATATGTGCAGATGACCGCATAAGCTGAAACAACTAAGGCTCGCCATCCTTGGGCTGTTCTGTGTGGTGGTCCGCTTTGGGCAGAGCAAATAGCAGTTGCCTCAACAGGCACCTACAACAAAATTACACCTATGGAGGTTTCAATCCAACGACAGGGGTGGAAAACAGGTTGCCTGTGTATGCACGTGGGGAGAACTCACGTTTAAAGCCGGACACTGTAATTCTATGCGATAGGGTCATTTTTATGAAGTCTGAAGCTGATAGAACTATTAGTACACTATTTTGTTGGGCATTAAGAGTAATGTTGTCGCTGCGAGTTGTAATAGGGATGAGGCTGTTCATCAAGGATCGGTATGACTTTGCATTATATTTTTTTTTTAATCTTATTTAAGTTATGTTTTTGTATGTGTAGTGCTAAACATGGAAAGTATCTGCCGCCATCACTTTGACAATCAAAATCAACCTACTGACATGGAGTAACTACCTGGTAAATTACTACCAGTTTTCCACTGATTCAACTTTAATTATTTAAGTGCCTTGGTGAGTTGTAAAAGTAATAGTTTGTTTAACAAGAATACTTTATGATACTAGTTGTTGGTAAGAAATTAACATTTAAGATATTTTAAAAAGTTGTACTTAGATTTAACAGTTAAGAGAATTTGACAACTATTTAATAAATTAACCAATTAAGTCGACGCTTTTACAAATTTTATAAATTAACATTTAAGATAACAAAAATTAACGCGTGTAAAATATTTTAACTCACAAAATAAATAAATTAACACTCTTGACTAAACAAAATTACTAGTTTTACATTTATATCACAGGTTTCAGTAGGATTTTGAAAAAATGACGAAAGCAATTACTTTGTGGTATCGTACCAAGCAAAGGTAATTTTTTTTTTCACTCTGGATGGCAACGGGAAGCCATTTGTTTTACTAAGTGGACTTACAAGCTTTTGGGTTTGGTATCAAACAATAGATCACCATCGGGTAATCATACCTCATGGCAGATTTTGATTTTAATCGTGTTGAAATCAAAACAACAACATGACTGAACACCAATAACGAATAGGTACTAACATAATTAAGTAAAGACAGGTGTTTGACTACACATAAACACAAATCAGGTACTAGGTGCTTGGTGTTTAAGCATTTCTTCTGAAACAATACGGGTTGTTTTAACGGAAAATCATTGAGACTTACAAATTAATTTGCTTATTGTTTAAGGTCTTTGGTATGATAGATTCCGATTATTTTGCCGGCTAAATTTTCGAGTTCATACATTTGTTTACCAACTTGTCGAACTATTCGGCACTTAAGGTATTTCGGACTTAATTATAAATATTTTGAAGAATTACTCAAAATAAAATTTTTGCGGAAAACTTCTTGTCCGGGTACAAATCTAATGTTTCGAGTACGTGTATTATAGGTTTTAGCACTTTTTTCGTTGGCTTTCAGAATGTTTTCTTTGATCTGTGTGCGTATGCACTGCAGTCGGTTTTGTCGAGGAATAGTTAACAGTTCGTTATCATCTACCACATTTAACTTTTGTGCGAGCTTATAGCTACTACCGTGCGTGATCATGTTCGTACCGAACAACGCAAAATAAGGTGACACACCGGTAGCGCTGTGTACTGAACTTCTTAGTGCACACGCGATATCATTGAGATGGAGATCCCAATCTCTTTGATCTGTTTTGATATACGAACGTATCGCTGCTAGCAGCGTCCTGTTAACTCTTTCCGACGCATTCGACTGCGGCGCATAGTTAGCTGTTCGTAGATGTCTAATACCATATTTATTCATCAAATTTTGGAAGTCTTTAGCCAAAAACTGTTGACCATTATCTGAATGGATTACTTGGGGCACACCAAACTGGCTAAAAATGTCTTTATATAAAAATCTAGTAACGCTAGTTGTGTTAGCAGCTTTAAGTGGTTTGAGGAACATAAATTTTGAAAAGTGATCCAACACTACGAAAACATAAGCGTTGCCAGATTTCGATCGCGGGTAGGGGCCTATAAAATCAATATATAACTTTTCGAAAGGTCTATCAGTGCAGTATTAATTCGTAATTGGTGTTCTAGAAATTTGATTCGAAGCCTTACTTTGTTTGCATACCGGGCATTTAGACACGAATTCTCGAATTTGGACGGTCATGTTTGGCCAATGGAAATATTGGCGAATACGCAAAAGGGTTTTTGCTATACCACCATGAGCCGCTATAGGTGGATTATGCGCTATATTTATTATTTCTTCGGTTAAACCGGAGGGTACCCATAATAACCACGTATGCTCAAGCATAGTGTCTTCTCCTTCTCGCGTAAAACTTCGTTTGTAAACATAACCATCTTCTACTTTTAAGTCAGGCAATTCATCAGGATGAGAGGCAATGGTTTCAATTAAGCTCTTATATTCTTCGGACTGAAATTCTAGGGAGTTCAGATCGATCAAAGGAGCTACTTCTTCCATGTCTATTGCGTCTACATAAACCCGAGAAAGAGTGTTGGGTACAGTGTTAAAAATTCCTCTGCGATGAACTATATCGAAGGCATAGGACTGCAACAACAATTCCACCTGGCTAATTTGCCACTTAAGTCCTTCATGCTCATCAGCCAACGAAGACTGGAGTGATCGGTGATTATTGTGAAGTCCATGCCCTCGACATAAGGTCTAAACTTTTGCACTGCCATCACAGCAGCCATACACTCTTTCTCAGTTACGCTATAGTTCTTTTGACATTGGTTGAACTTCTGAGAGAAGTAAGCGATCGGGACTTCTTCGTCTTCAGCATTTCTTTGAAAGAGTACTGCACCTATTCCTGTGTCAGAAGCATCACACTGGATGAAATTTTTTTTTGAAAAATCTGGGTGGGATAAAACTGGGGCTGATGTTAAGGATTTTTTGAGACTTTCGAATGCCGATAGAGCCTCTTCTGTCATTTTGAATTTATCGTTCCGTTTTTTAAGCAGATCGGTTTGGGGGCAGTCAGACTAGAAAAATTCTTAATAAATTTACGATACCGCCCTGCTAAACCAAGCAGCCGCCGAACTTGTCTAATGGTCTTGGGGACTGGAAAGTCCACTATCGCTTCCACTTTCGCGGGATCTGTTTTAAGTTTCCCACCACCAACAATGAACCCCAAATACTTCAGTTCTTTGAAGCAGAACTTGGATTTGTTCATGTTGATGGTGAGATTTGCCTTGCGCAAACATTCGGCTACTTCGTCTATCAGGGTAAGGTGCGGTTCAAAATCAGGAGCCATAATAAGTAAGTCGTCTAAATACACGAAGACACGATCTCTAAGTCGTGCAGGAATAACCTTGTCGATTAATTGGCTTAACCTTTGGGCAGCATTACACAACCCAAAAGGCATCACCTTAAATTGGTACAAGGGTCTTCCCGGAACCGCAAAGGCAGTCTTTTCCCTACTCTGTATCTCCAGCGGTATTTGCCAGAAAGCCTCTTTTAGGTCAATACTACTAATGTAGAATGTATCTGGTAACCGCTGGGGAGACAGGGTAGTGACGCTGTTTCACAGGGTTCGCGTCTCCTGTATCGATGACATGCTCCATGAGGGTGGTTTTACCAAGTCCATCGCGATCAAAATTAAGGAATTTTTGTCTGACGGCCTCTAAACGGACGAGTTGTTCTGAAGTCAGTTGATGGGCATTAGAAAGATCAATTTCATCTGTCATTGATATAGAGCTTATTAAGTGAGGAGCTGTCTGGAAGGCTCTCCAAAAATCTACGCCTAAGTATATTTCTTGGTCAAGATTTGGGACTAAAAAGAACGTTAAGTTCGTTTCCCGATCTTGATATTTAACTTGCGCTTCTATTTTGCCTATAATGGATTGTTTTTTTCCATCCGCAGTTTTTACTCCGGAACAAAATGGGATAAAGGGAAGTTTTAACTTTTCTACTATTTCTATGCAATTTTTTCCAATGATACTTATACTTGCCCCGCTATCGAGCAATCCTAAAAATTCTAAATTGCCTATTTGGATCTTAGCATAGGGTCTCGGGTCTGAAGAAATATCTAACACACTGGATGCTATATTTTTTCTTACCTCTTTTCTTATTTTGTATCTGTCTCTAGCTTTTTTGACATAATTAGAAACTACATTTGGTTTGTCACGGAAAATTCTACTGCGAGCTTGGTTATATTCTTCGATCCTAATATGTAAGGGCTTGATCGAAAATCTATGTTGGTAAGTCGGCTCGGGTATTTTGTTATCAAGTTTTTCTCTTTTTAAAATGCTTATTTTTCTATCGCCCTGAACAGAATGATGGTTCATTGATTCTTCTTCAGTTTGACAATCGACTTCTATAGTTGGTGTGATTAGGGGTTTTGGGTTTGCGTTGAACGCGACTCCCCTAAAGACTTCGCGTTCCGACCCCGGTTTCCCGGGTTACACCTGGGACAACGTGGTGTTTTTTCGCCCTCCAGTCCACATTTGTAGCAAAACAGGTTTAGAACGTCTGATTCGCATTCGAAAAATGTATGGCCCTGAGCTTTGCAGTTCCAACATGTTAAAGAAGGAGCGTCAGCATATTTCCTAGGAGGAGGATTTGGACGGTTTCCGGCGAATCGAAAAGCAGCTAAATTTTCTTCGTCTTGCTGAAACTTTTCTTCTAGCAGGTGGCCTAGAAATTTTTGGCACTTCTCGATCCCTCCTTGGAAACGCTGTTTCTGCATCTTTACATGCGTTTCGCAATTGGACTAAGGTAAAAATTGGCATGGGATACACCAACTTGACAACTCTTTCATTTACATTTTTTTTCAGATTTTTGACTAGTTCAATTTCAGGCATCTGGACGGTTAATTGTGATCGCAAACGATCAATAGCTGCAAAATAGTCATCACTACTTTCCCAAGAACCCTGCCTACGAGTAACGATTTCTTAAATTATTTCATAATCAGATCTGGATCTTTTATATTGACTCATCAGAGCCTCTCTCAGCATTGGCCAATCCGGCCTATAGCTGTTACGCTGAAACCACCAAAACCACTCGTAGGCAGGTCCGGTGAGCAGCAGGTGAAAATCGCGTAGAATTTCTGCCCATTGACAGTCGTATTGTCTCTGAAGCGTCTTAAGACGAAAGATAAAGTCTTCAACCGTGAGAGTATCTGGCTTTCCACTGAAATTGAGAGCCCATTTATCAATTTTAATGGGTCCTCGTACTCCTGCAGGTAATGCTGGAGGAGGTTGAAAAAATTGCTCTGGAGGTTGCAGTAACGGATTTCTTATATGACGAAATTTGTGATCTGGAGTATTTTCTCGTTGGTATGTTCTACTTGAGCCTCGCCTAAAAGATTCTTGAGTTCGGCGTTGAGGCTGGCTCAAAGGAACAAAAACTCTAGCAGTTGGATCTAAATTAGCTTGCTGTTGAACATTTGACGGTTCTACTGACGGAATATCATTTGGCGGCGGTGGTCTCGGAACAGAAGCAGTTATCGGAGGCGACGGTTGACTGATCTGAAGATCTTTCATAAACCCTGTCATTTGAGATTGTATTTCATCTCGCAGAGTTGAAGTTATTTCAGTTCGTACTGACGCCTGATATGACGAAAACGCATTAAGAATGGCTAAATTAATATGAAGGCTTATCTTCTGGAACGATAATTCGTTCTCTTCCGACTTGACCAGTTTTAGAAGAAGGTCTAGTACCACTAGGGGCTTTAAAAGTAGCAGAAGCTGGTCTTGATAATGACTGTCTACCTAAGTCAGGCATCATATTTAGATTTTCTGACTCGAAACCTACATTATGAGCTTGTACTGAAGCAGCTCCTAGGCCAGTGAGGCTACTAAATGAAGGGTTACTTATAGACTCACTAGATGTATCATGTTGAGTTTCAGGAATTGCAATATTGATTGTGGGAGGAGGAACAGAGTTGGTTGGCATGTTGGAAGTAAAATCCACGGGAGTACGTGAAAGACCTCCTCGTGTTGTGCCCATAAAAGTATGGCTGGTGGATCTGGTAACTCTTCTATTATCTTCTATTGTACTTTGCATAAAACTTTTTAACGCTTCATCTTCTTCCTTTTTAGACGAAGTCATCTTAAGCGGATTGAAATCAATCAAAACTTTCAACAAATAACAACTTGGAATTTAAAAACGTTAGAGAAGGTGAGTATCGTAACCAAAAATGTTTTATAAGCTTGGAACCAAAAATGTTTTATATTTCTAGGTGCAGGGGCTAAACTTTATATTGTAATTAAGTATATGTATTAATTTTGTAATCACGAAACATATGACTTAATATAAGAAAATTTTAAATATGTTTCGCACTTCAACAAAAGTATTTAAAAAAAATTGTAATAATATTTATAAATTTGTTTTGAAATTTATAAACAAAATGCCAAATTAGAGTAACTAAAATTTTGTAATTTTATAAATATAAAGAAAAATTATTGTAATAATGTTTTTGTAATAACGAAATATACAAGAAACAATGTACCTATTACTATTATGTAAATTTTTAATATTTTAAATAATTAACGAACGAAATTTTGCAAGCCAAAAAGAAAATTGACTAAAAATATTGTACTTGTACTAATGTTTCCTATAAATAATTATTGTTCGGTACTATTCCGATTTAATATTTCCTAAATAATAATCTATTTACGAATGTAATTACTCATTTGAGTTAATTTCAATTTAATTTGTAATTTATCAATTACGAAGTTTACTTTAATAAATTTCGTATTGTAACTGAAAAACGTAAATGATTTCTAAACAGATTTCTAAACAATTGTAAATGTTGCCAATATTAATTTGTAATGAAATTTGACTAAGTAGTTGCCAAATAATTGTAATTAATGTTTTCTGTTGTATCATTGCATGCGGGGTGCTTCAGGTAGCTTTCTCGGTGTTTTTTGTTTGACGACCTGGAGTGACTTTTAGATTTTTCGATAGTTAATAGACATCAGACGGACTTTACTAAAAAGTTCTTGGAGTGGTGACATTGTTAGAAGATTACATAAAAAAGCACAAAAAGACAGACTATGTTTCCCTAATATAGTTTTAGCAATTTAAGTCTATCACTTAGACGTTGCTAAAAGACAGAAACTTAGAGGTCAACATTAATTTAAACGGAGTTTATAATCAGAATCGTTGAAATAGTGCATCTATGTTTACTGTAATTTCAGTACACGGCCACTATTTCAAATTATTAATTTTAATTGACTGGACTAGAGGAAAAGAAACGTAAAATTTATGTAGGCAGAAAAGTAAAATTTTTACAAAAGAATGATTAGGGAAAACAAGACTGACAACATTCAACCACAATCGTAGTAAGCCTTCAAAATATCCTAAGCAATTGACCTAAGTATGTCCAAGACTTTCTTGGTCAAGACATAGAAATTCTAAAAACTCCCAACAAGTGCAGTTTAAGCTGTCTACTTTACTCTAGTGGACGAAAAACGAACTAATACGTTGGGCGCCATTTGTCGCTTGGCAAAAGGAGGGGAGGGGGTAGAGAGGGGGGGTAAGGGTACCTAACAAGTAGAAGAAGAAATCTTGGAGTAGGAGGCAGGATAGGAACGGAACAGACAGGGATGGGAATGCCTAGAACGGAGAACGTGGCCTGCTGGCGGTGCTCGGCTTGAACTCGCCGGACGGGATGGGTTCTTGTCTCCAAAGCTAGGCCTCACCAGCGACAAAACACATATCAGGCCTGTTTGAATACATTTCTAATGAACGACATTCAAAAAAAAAAACGACGACGGACGGACTTCACCACTCTAAGAACGCTGCAGGTGTTGTTGCAGCTGGCCTTTACCCTCCCAACCTAGAAATCCTTAGGCCATTGTAGAATTTCCCCAAAGCTGACAAAAACTATCCGAAGGTCACTCCATCTTCACCGTCAAATTTAGCTTCCCATCGGCACCCCTAAATTTAACACACTAGCAATTCATGATCTTGGGCTTATTAACACCCAGAAAAACTTTAAAGATTAATATTATCATGGCATATAATGTTTATTGAAAGTTTTAGTTTTGTTATAATTATAAACGGCAAACTGCCCTTAATTTAATGTGATTAACCCACTCAATAGAGAACATTTTTATTTTCTTAACAAATAACATGTAATATTAAAGGTTTCCAACTATTGAAAAACAAAAAAAAATTGAAACATCCTTTCTGGTATTTACTTGTTTGCTTTTTTAAACGCAACTTGAAAATAACCCCTATCCTACCTAAACAGAGCTCTATTTACGTAACATACAAGGCTTACGACAAAACGAACGTCAACAATGACTTAATACGCGGACTTAGTTTGGAAACAATTTTATCACTTACATACACTTGGACTCTAAAATTAAATTGTAAATTATTTATATATATGACACTATTATTTGGTAGGATTGTATACCAAAAAAAAAAAAGAATTAGGTATCTTTTGATATTAACAAAAAAAAACTCTAATTGAAAATGTATTTCAAACACTATATAACTAATTGCAGCTATGTTGTAGCAGAAATTTTTACTTAAATAAAAGTATTCTCAAACTAGAGATTTGCAAAATAAGTCAAAGATAATTTCTTTTACTATTATTTAGTTCCTTTTATGCTTAAGAAAAAAAAAGGCAAAAATTGTACAAAAAAACTATCTAAGGCTTAGCATATAATTTGGATAATAAACAATTTAAAAAAAAATCAAAGCATTGAATTTTGTAATTTTTAATTTTTTTTTTCATCAAATGGCTCACGTGTTCTCCCTCGTTGGTTCAGCGACTTTAGTCCCGTTGGTATACACGTACTTCTTTTGGGGTAAAAGTGTGTTCTTGAACGTTCGACTGGTGACGTCATCAATCGGTAAGTATAAATCTTGCCAGTACCAGCGAATAAAAATGATGGCGGTCACGACACACAATGGTAGCCCTTGACCGCCGAACCAAAAACATGGCTATCAAGACCTGATCAATAAGAAAAAACAAAAAAAACTAAGCACTTACTTCACAAAAAAAAACTTAACAACAAAAAAAACACTTCTTATAGCTTCCTAACATGAAGTTCTAATCACACTCACCCTTTTATTTTATCGGTAAGCCGAATAGGATTCCTGAGATAGCACTCGCCACTTTCCCCTTTGGCCAAATTAATCCGCCTTAAAGCGTTGAATGTTCACTTTGGATTTATATTTTTTTTTTGAAAATATCGCCCTAGATGGGTAATTGTCTTTGAAATAAATTTTTCTGTTTATCAAATAAAAATAATTCGTTGTACCTACACTTCACGGCACGGTCTTATTTATCCTATCCTCTTTATTAAATTAATTTGCACTTTATTTTATCACACTTGGTGTCCAGCAAGTAATTGTAATTACACATAAATTATTTATAATTCTTGTTTGGTTTTAATATTTTTTTTTTCTCTCAAGGAATAATTAACTTTTCAAATTGAATATGATAACACCAGTAAACACAAGGAAGAGTACCAACTCGCTTTGAAGATTCAATGCTTATGCTCAAGGTGATGGATCTTCTATTTGAGTTGCCAAAAACCACACCACCTTCCTATTCCTTCTCCCACAACATTTGCATCGTATGATTTTCCCGATCCTAACTGCTTCCCTATTCAAATGTATTAGTTTTCCTCTCAATTTTCTGTACTTCCTTTTTCTTTTGCATTTGGTACTAACATCTTTAACCCAATCTTATTTTTCCAAATGACTCTTAGATGTCACTGTTGAGAAATTCCCTTTTCCATGAAAGGAAATTTCCCAAAATTCCAATAAATGTTTGTTTTATTCTTAATATAATTAAAACCATCCTAAATTCTTCCCTCAACCCGAATTCGAAGGCTGCATACGTCCATGAAATGGACTAATCCCCGATAATTTAAGTTGCCTGTCTGTGGTGAGTAAGAAAAATCCCTGACTTTGGAAAATCCCCGAATAGAAGGAAATTCCCTTCTAAAATTTTTGGAGATTTCTCATTCTCCTTTTTGTTTTCCAGTATCTCTTTGACACTTGCCATCACATTAATTTTTATTCATTTGTGTAAATGTTTATTTTCTGTGGATCGATCTGTTGGTAAATATAATTTTTGTTTTAGTCTTTTTCTTTTAATTATTTTAATTTTTTTTTTCAGATATGACTTTTCCTGCTGAACTGGACGACTCTGTATCCTCTTGAACTTAGAGGATAATTTGATGTCGTTCCCAAAATGATGGACCATGCCAGCCGAGCAAATCCCACCTGCCTAGTTCAACTGAATAACTTTGCCGGAGCACAAAGATATGTGCAGACGACCGCATAAGCTGAAACAACTAAGGCTCGCCATCCTTGGGCTGTTCTGTGTGGTGGTCCGCTTTGGGCAGAGCAAATAGCAGTTGCCTCAACAGGCACCCACAACACGTTCATTAGAAATGTATTCAAATAGGCCTGATATGTGTTTCGTCGCTGGTGAGGCGTAGCTTTGGAGACAAGAACCCATCCCGTCCGGCGAGTTCAAGCCGAGCACCGCCAGCAGGCCACGTTCTCCGTTCTAGGCATTCCCATCCCTGTCTGTTCCGTTCCTATCCTGCCTCCTACTCCAAGATTTCTTCTTCTACTAGTTAGGTACCCTTACCCCCCCTCTCTACCCCCTCCCCTCCTTTTGCCACGCCACAAATGGCGCCCAACGTTGTAGTACGTGTATCGTCCGCTAGAGTTGACCGTTCAAGCAGCACTTGTTGTGAGTTTCTAAAAACTCTTATGTCTTGACCAAGAAAGTCTTAGGACAGACTTAGGTCAATTGCTTAGGAGATTTTGGAAGCTAATAACGACTGTTGTTGAATAAAGTCAGTCCCGTCTTCCCCCTACTATCTTTTATTGTTAAATTTTACTATTCTATCTAATTTTTACTTTTCTTTTCCCGTAGTCCAGTCAGTTTAGGTTAGTAATTTGGAATAGTGGCCGTGTTTTGACTAGACATCTGACCTAGATGCACTATTCCAACAATTCTGGGTATTAATTCAGTTTGTAAGTAATGTTTACAGCTAAGTTTCTTGTCTTTAAGCAACGTCTAAGTGATAGACTTAAATTGCAGAAACGTTAGAAGGAAAACAGTCGGTTTTTTTTTTGTCCTCTTAGTATGTACTTTCTCTAATATGTCACCACTCCAAGAACTTTTTGATACTGTCCGTCTGATGTCTATAATATGATCACGATAAATCGAAAAGTCACTCCATGTCGCTAACAATCCATCGTAAAAGCTACCTTAAGCACCCCGTATTCTATGATACAACAATATATAATACACTTATATATATACATACTTAGTTTACAATTACAAAACAAAATTAATTACAAACATATTATTACAAATAGATACAATTGAGAAATCGTGTTCGTCTATTGGTTATAACTTTAATTTATTGAAGTTAATTTTTTTGGTTAAATAACAAATACAAACAGTTATTTAATAATTAAACCTCTTAGGTTCGATCTTAAATTATATCCATATTAGGGAAACTGATAAGCTTAGGTAATAATCTTAAAAATTAATAGACATCAAATTGGTTTTTCTCAATTAAATGATAATTCTTGGTTGGTTTGCTAAATTGGTTGGTATAAAAATTTACAAAAAGCACATAACCATCGTAACTTTGAAAGATAGAAATTAACATCGTGTCAAAACAAGTGAGATTCTATAAAGTTTTAAATTACAAAGTAATATTACATTTTAGTAATCAAGTTAATCTCATTCGTAAGATAAGTTTTCGGATATTTACAAAGAAACAATTATTTCTTTTGTAAAGAATAATTACGTAATTTACTTTTTGTTTGAATTTTTCAAAATTTACTTAATACAATAAATTCTTTGTTTTTGTTTTTTTCGAAATTTACGTTTTTTGCATTTTTTTTTGAAATTTACAAAATACTCTAAGATTTTTTTTTTGTGAACTTTTTCAAGATATACATTAGTTTTTTGTGATTTTCAAAGATTTCCAGAACAACAAATATTTGGAAATACTTCGAAGTTTACAGAAAAATACCAACTACAATTTTCATTTACATATGTTTTGTACAAACATTTCTTTACTTAAAAATATAATTCTATATATTTTGTTACTTAAATATTATTTGGCCCCTGCTCCTATTGAAAAAAAAGGTTTGGTTAAAAGCACATAAAACATTTTTTTTGTATAAGACGCACCTTTTAAAAAGTCTTACATTCTTTGTTCTTAATCGTTGAAGAAAGTCGGTTCTTAATTAGCTCAAGATGAGTTCGTCTAAAAAGGAAGAAGATGAAGCGTTAAAAAATGTTATGCAAAGTACAATAGAAGATAATAGAAGAGTTACCAGATCCACCAGCCATACTTTTATGGCTACAACACGAGGAGGTCTTTCACGTACTCCCGTGGATTTTACTTCAAACATGCCAACCAACTCTGTTCCTCCTCCCACAATCAATATTGCAATTCCTGAAAGTCAACATGTTACGTCTAGTGAGTCTATAAGTAACCCTTCATTTAGTAGCCTCACTGGCCTAGGAGCTGCTTCAGTACAAGCTCACAATGTAGGTTTCGAGTCAGAAAATCTAAATATGATGCCTGACTTAGGTAGACAGTCATTATCAAGACCAGCTTCTGCTACTTTTAAAGCCTCTAGTGGTACTAGACCGTCTTCTAAAACTGGTCAAGTCGGAAGAGAACGAATTATCGTTCCAGAAGATTTGAAGGCTTATATTAATTTAGCCATTCTTAATGCGTTTTCGTCATATCAGGCGTCAGTACGAACTGAAATAACTTCTACTCTGCAAGATGAAATACAATCTCAAATGACAGGATTTATGAAAGATCTTCAGATCAGTCAACCGTCACCTCCGATAACTGCTTCTGTTCCGAGACCGCCGGTGCCGCCAAATGATATTATGTCAGTAGAACCGTCAAATGTTTAACAGCAAGCTCATTTATATCCAACTGCTAGAGTTTTTGTTCCTTTGAGCCAGCCTCAACGCCGAACTCAAGAATCTTTTAGGCGAGGCCCAAGTAGAACATACCAACGAGAAAATACTCCAGATCACCAATTTCGTCATATAAGAAATCCGTCTCTGCAACCTCCAGAGCAATTTTTTCAACCTCCTCCAGCATTACCCGCAGGAGTACGAGGACCCATTAAAATTGATAAATGGGCTCTCAATTTCAGTGGAAATCCAGATACCCTCACGGTTGAAGACTTTATCTTTCGTCTTGAGACGCTTCAGAGACAATACGACTGTCAATGGGCAGAAATTGTACGCGATTTTCACCTGCTGCTCACCGGACCTGCCTACGAGTGGTTTTGGTGGTTTCAGCGTAACAGCTATAGGCCCGATTGGCCAATGCTGAGAGAGGCTCTGATGAGTCAATATAAAAGATCCAGATCTGATTATGAAATAATCCAAGAAATCGCTACTCGTAGGCAGGGTTCTTGGGAAAGTAGTGATGACTATTTTGCAGCTATTGATCGTTTGCAATCACAATTAACTGTCCAGATGCCTGAAATTGAACTAGTCAAAATTCTGAAAAAAAATGTAAATGAAAGAGTTGTCAAGTTGGTGTATCCCATGCCAATTTTTACCTTAGTCCAATTGCGAAACGCATGTAAAAATGCAGAAACAGCGTTTCCAAGGAGGGATCGAGAAGTGCCAAAAATTACTAGGCCACCTGCTAGATATACGGCTAATGAAATAGAATACGAAGAAGAAAAGTTTCAGCAAGACGAAGAAAATTTAGCTGCTTTTCGATTCGCCGGAAACCGTCCAAATCCTCCTCCTAGGAAATATGCTGACGCTCCTTCTTTAACATGTTGGAACTGCAGAGCTCAGAGCCATACATTTTTCGAATGCGAATCAGACGTTCTAAACCTGTTTTGCTACAAATGTAGACTGGAGGGCGAAAAAACACCACGCTGTCCCAGGTGTAACCCGGGAAACCGGGGTCAGAACGCGAAGTCTTTGGGGGAGTCGCGTTCGACGCAAACCCAAAACCCCTAATCACACCAACTATAGAAGTCGATTGTCAAACTGAAGAAGAATCAATGAACCATCACGCTGTTCAGGGCGATAGAAAAATAAGCATTTTAAAAAGAGAAAAACTTGATAACAAAATACCCGAGCCGACTTACCAACATAGATTTTCGATCAAGCCCTTACATATTAGGATCGAAGAATATAACCAAGCTCGCAGTAGAATTTTCGGTGACAAACCGAATGTAGTTTCTAATTATGTCAAAAAAGCTAGAGACAGATACAAAATAAGAAAAGAGGTAAGAAAAAATATAGCATCCAGTGTGTTAGATATTTCTTCAGACCCGAGACCCTATGCTAAGATCCAAATAGGCAATTTAGAATTTTTAGGATTGCTCGATAGCGGGGCAAGTATAAGTATCATTGGAAAAAATTGCGTAGAAATAGTAAAAAATTAAAACTTCTCTTTATCCTATTTTGTTGCGGAGTAAAAACCGCGGATGGAAAAAAACAATCCATTATAGGCAAAATAGAAGCGCAAGTTAAATATCAAGATCGGGAAACGAACTTAACGTTCTTTTTAGTCCCAAATCTTGACCAAGAAATATACTTAGGCGTAGATTTTTGGAGAGCCTTCCAGACAGCTCCTCACTTAATAAGCTCTATATCAATGACAGATGAACTTGATCTTTCTAATGCCCATCAACTGACTTCAGAACAACTCGGCCGTTTAGAGGCCGTCAGACAAAAATTCCTTAATTTTGATCGCGATGGACTTGGTAAAACCACCCTCATGGAGCATGTCATCGATACAGGAGACGCGAACCCTGTGAAACAGCGTCACTACCCTGTCTCCCCAGCGGTACAAGCCATTTTATATAAAGAATTGGATCGGATGTTGAGCCTCGGCGTTATTGAGGAAAGTGAGAGTCCGTGGTGTTCACCAGTGGTGCTTTTGTAAAAGCCAGGCAAAGTTCGTCTTTGTCTGGATTCTCGCAAGGTAAACTCCCTGACTAAGAAAAATGCTAATCCGCTTCCTCATATCGAGGGGCTCCTCAGCCGATTACCAGATACATTCTACATTAGTAGTATTGACCTAAAAGAGGCTTTCTGGCAAATACCGCTGGAGATACAGAGTAGGGAAAAGACTGCCTTTGCGGTTCCGGGAAGACCCTTGTACCAATTTGAGGTGATGCCTTTTGGGTTGTGTAATGCTGCCCAAAGGTTAAGCCAATTAATGGACAAGGTTATTCCTGCACGACTTAGAGATCGTGTCTTCGTGTATTTAGACGACTTACTTATTATGGCTCCTGATTTTGAAACGCACCTTACCCTGATAGACGAAGTAGCCGAATGTTTGCGCAAGGCAAATCTCACCATCAACATGAACAAATCCAAGTTCTGCTTCAAAGAACTGAAGTATTTGGGGTTCATTGTTGGTGGTGGGAAACTTAAAACAGATCCCGCGAAAGTGGAAGCGATAGTGGACTTTCCAGTCCCCAAGACCATTAGACAAGTTCGGCGGCTGCTTGGTTTAGCAGGGCGGTATCGTAAATTTATTAAGAATTTTTCTAGTCTGACTGCCCCCTAACCGATCTGCTTAAAAAACGGAACGATAAATTCAAAATGACAGAAGAGGCTCTATCGGCATTCGAAAGTCTCAAAAAATCCTTAACATCAGCCCCAGTTTTATCCCACCCAGATTTTTCAAAAAAAATTTTCATCCAGTGTGATGCTTCTGACACAGGAATAGGTGCAGTACTCTTTCAAAGAAATGCTGAAGACGAAGAAGTCCCGATCGCTTACTTCTCTCAGAAGTTCAACCAATGTCAAAAGAACTATAGCGTAACTGAGAAAGAGTGTATGGCTGCTGTGATGGCAGTGCAAAAGTTTAGACCTTATGTCGAGGGCATGGACTTCACAATAATCACCGATCACTCCAGTCTTCGTTGGCTGATGAGCATGAAGGACTTAAGTGGCAAATTAGCCAGGTGGAATTGTTGTTGCAGTCCTATGCCTTCGATATAGTTCATCGCAGAGGAATTTTTAACACTGTACCCAACACTCTTTCTCGGGTTTATGTAGACGCAATAGACATGGAAGAAGTAGCTCCTTTGATCGATCTGAACTCCCTAGAATTTCAGTCCGAAGAATATAAGAGCTTAATTGAAACCATTGCCTCTCATCCTGATGAATTGCCTGACTTAAAAGTAGAAGATGGTTATGTTTACAAACGAAGTTTTACGCGAGAAGGAGAAGACACTATGCTTGAGCATACACCAATTACGAATTAATACTGCACTGATAGACCTTTCGAAAAGTTATATATTGATTTTATAGGCCCCTACCCGCGATCGAAATCTGGCAACGCTTATGATTTCGTAGTGTTGGATCACTTTTCAAAATTTGTGTTCCTCAAACCACTTAAAGCTGCTAACACAACTAGCGTTACTAGATTTTTAAATGAAGACATTTTTAGCCAGTTTGGTGTGCCCCAAGTAATCCATTCAGATAATGGTCAACAGTTTTTGGCTAAAGACTTCCAAAATTTGATGAATAAATATGGTATTAGACATCTACGAACAGCTAACTATGCGCCGCAGTCGAATGCGTCGGAAAGAGTTAACAGGACGCTGCTAGCAGCGATACATTCGTATATCAAAACAGATCAAAGAGATTGGGATCTCCATCTCAATGATATCGCGTGTGCACTAAGAAGTTCAGTACACAGCGCTACCGGTGTGTCACCTTATTTTGCGTTGTTCGGTACGAACATGATCACGCACGGTAGTAGCTATAAGCTCGCACAAAAGTTAAATGTGGTAGATGATAACGAACTGTTAACTATTCCTCGACAAAACCGACTGCAGTGCATACGCACACAGATCAAAGAAAACATTCTGAAAGCCAACGAAAAAAGTGCTAAAACCTATAATACACGTACTCGAAACATTAGATTTGTACCCGGACAAGAAGTTTTCCGAAAAAATTTTATTTTGAGTAATTCTTCAAAATATTTATAATTAAGTCCGAAATACCTTAAGTGCCGAATAGTTCGACAAGTTGGTAAACAAATGTATGAACTCGAAAATTTAGCCGGCAAAATAATCGGAATCTATCATACCAAAGACCTTAAACAATAAGCAAATTAATTTGTAAGTCTCAATGATTTTCCGTTAAAACAACCCGTATTGTTTCAGAAGAAATGCTTAAACACCAAGCACCTAGTACCTGATTTGTGTTTATGTGTAGTCAAACACCTGTCTTTACTTAATTATGTTAGTACCTATTCGTTATTGGTGTTCAGTCATGTTGTTGTTTTGATTTCAACACGATTAAAATCAAAATCTGATATGAGGTATGATTACCCGATGGTGATCTATTGTTTGATACCAAACCCAAAAGCTTGTAAGTCCACTTAGTAAAACAAATGGCTTCCCGTTGCCATCCAGAGTGAAAAAAAAAATTACCTTTGCTTGGTACGATACCACAAAGTTATTGCTTTCGTCATTTTTTCAAAATCCTACTGAAACCTGTGATATAAATGTAAAACTAGTAATTTTGTTTAGTCAAGAGTGTTAATTTATTTATTTTGTGAGTTAAAATATTTTACACGCGTTAATTTTTGTTATCTTAAATGTAAATATATAAAATTTGTAAAAGCGTCGACTTAATTGGTTAATTTATTAAATACTTGTCAAATTCTCTTAACTGTTAAATCTATGTAAGTACAACTTTTCAAAATATCTTAAATGTTAATTTCTTACCAACAACTAGTATCATTAAGTATTCTTGTTAAACAAAATATTACATTTACAACTCACCAAAGCACTTAAATAATTATAAGTGAATCAGTGGAAAACTGGTAGTAATTTACCAGGTAGTTACTCCATGTCAGTAGGTTGATTTTGATTGTCAAAGTGATGGCGGCAGATACTTTCCATGTTAAGCACTACACATACAAAAACATAACTTAAATAAGATTTAAAAAAAGAAAAAAATATAATGCAAAGTCATACCGATCCTTGATGAACAGCCTCATCCCTATTACAACTCGCAGCGACAACATAACCATTAATGCCCAAAAAAATAAGGTACGAGTAGTTCTATCCGCTCCCAGACTTCATAAAAATGAGCCTATCGCATAGAATTACAGTGCCCGGCTTTAAACGTGAGTTCTCCCCACTTGCATACACAGTCAACCCGTTTTCCACCCCTGTCGTTGGATTTAAACCTCCATAGGCAGAATTTTGTTGTGGGTGCCTGTTGAGGCAAACATTCAGGTCCCCTTAAAATTTCCATCGGGAAGTGACGCATCGTCTAGAGTGGAACTCAGAATTGAGAAAATGCCTTCAAGCTTCGGATTTGATTCCAGAGCAATCTCATCATAACAAAAAAAAATTAAAAGAACTGTATCGGACTAAATTTTTTTTATTTCACAATAATACTACGGGAATGGTATGTTGCTTAATATATCTTTTCGCTGTCAACTTAACAGTTGGATGGAGACTATTTATCCTTTGTGCTTTGTAGAATAAAATATTGGCAATCCCAATCCAAGCCAAAACACCGTAATGACGCGCATAAAGGGATGTATACATCTAACTAGGTAAGAGAAAACAGACCATTAATACTCTGTAAAATAAATTAAGGCAGCCTGCTCACCATAAACGGTCTTTTTCTTTAAACGCTTTGGGGTGCAGTAAATGATCATTAAACAGTAATGAACTACTTTTACGACCCGATTGTTGAAGGGGTCAATTTCAATGCAAGTCGACGTACTCTCATTTACTCCTTTTTTTTGTAAAACAATCTACAATTTATTATAAAATCTTCAGATAGACGTTGATCATTGGTTGCGTTTTTACAGGGAGACAAGACCTCATTCTAGTAAATATTGGTATGGCGATGTAGACTCTCCTGAATAGAAAACATATTGCTTTTTAGAAAAATATTAGTAGCATTACATTAAGAAACTGATATAAGTTTTCAATTTTTCTGTTAGTTAATTCTTGCTTGCTAGGTTAAGTTGTGTCTGGTAACCATAATGGTAAATCTTGTTAATTTGAAGCGTGGATTTTAGCCTCTCTCATCCTTACCTTAGTTACATATTCTATCGCAGAGCGCTAATGATAGCAATGAATTTATTAGTAAAATTCAGTAATTTATAACTGATGATTAGAGCTGTTAATTAGCAACTCACATGGCATATGGATTCATTAAATCCATTACATGATTGCGTGAACATGTTTTCATTGATCGTGTACCTTCTACTTGATCGTCGAATATCTCAAGGAGGAAAGCTTTTTGGACGCCTCGATTTACCACATGCTTAATCCATCATTTGCTTTTCAGGATATCGCAATGAAAAAAAAAACACTTTGTTGTTGATGTTTCTCCCAGTTAGAAAAGTAAGAAATTTCATGGCTGAAAGAAAAAGAAAAACACAAAATTAGTTAAAATAATTAAAAGAGAAAAAAAAACAAAGATAGTTAAAATAATTAAAAGAAAAAGACTAAAACAAAAATTATATTTACCAACAGGTCGATCCACAGAAAATAAACATTTACACAAATGAATAAAAATTAATGTGATGGCAAGTGTCAAAAAGATACTGGAAAACAAATAGGAGAATGAGAAATTTCCTCACCACAGATAGGCAACTTAAATTATCGGGGATTAGTCACTGATCTCAATATATAACTGGATAGTGTATCCCATACAAAGTATAACAGATTTTGTGTGCCCATTTGAAGATGACATTTAGGTGGTTTGTTTATTTTATTTGACGTTTTTTCTCGGAAAAAAAACAAACAAGTGATAGAAAAAAATAATTTTTTCCTACGCTGTTTTGAAAATTTACTCGGTTTTGTTAAAATTTTAAAAACAAGTGTATCAAAAAAGATGCAAAACTCTTGGAATTAAGAAAATTTAAAAATTGATCATTACTATTATACAAAAATAAATTGTAATTCTTTTCTGTTGAAAGATATCCTATAAGGATAGATGGCATAAATCCATCAAATTTGACTTTTGGTTTATTTGGTTTGGGTATTATAGGATCGACAATTGTTAAAGATTTAATATGCACAGGGCATAAAGTGGTTGTTTGTAATAGAACAATGTCATTTAGGCAATTATCTAGGAGCTGTGCAAAAATGGGCTGAGCTTCAAAATTCCGGTGAAGATGTTACTTATTGTATTGTGGACCTTCATTCAATTACAGTGCCCCAAGATCCTGCAACGTTACGCAACAATATTATCCAAATGACTGCAACTATGCTAGCATGTGGCATTGATCCCAATAAATCAACAGTCTTCCTTCAGTCTACAGTAAAGGAACACACTGAACTTAACTGGATTCTTGGTTGTCTGGGCACAATTGCTCGGTTAAAGCACTTGCCTCAGTACAAAGAGAAAACTAAAAAAATTAAAGATATACCTCTCGGCTTATTTTTGTATCCAGTATTGCAAGCAGCTGATATACTACTCTACAAGTAAGTTAAATCCATTGTGAAAGTTTATTGTTATATAAACAATAATTTTTTCATTCAGAACTACCCATGTTCCAGTTGGTGAGGATCAAGTTCAACACATTCAACTTGCTCAGCATTTAGGGCATATATTTAACAACAAATTTGGTATTACTTTTCCAAATTGTCATGCTATCATCGACAACGAAAAAGGATCAGCACGCATTCGTTCCTTACGAGACCCGTCGAAAAAAATGTCCAAATCAGATGTAGATGTTAAAAGTTGCATCTATTTAACTGACGAACCTGATGTAATTGTTGAAAAGATAAAAAAAGCAGTTACAGACTTTACCTCAGAGGTGACTTACGATCCTGAAAATCGATTGGGTGTTAGCAATTTAATTGCAATTCATTCTTTGGTTTCGAATGGGAAGACGCCTGAAGTGATTTGTAATGAAGTTCAAGGTATTGATACTGGAAAGTATAAAATGATTGTAGCCGAAGCTGTGGTCGAGCATTTGAAACCGATTCGTACAAAAATCAATAATTATTTGAAAAATCCCAACGAACTTGTGTGTGTATTAGAAGATGGACGTGAAAAAGCGGCGGAAATCGCGGGAGAAACTATGGCTGAGGTGAGACAGAAAGTTGGTTTGGGCGCTAACATGTCGGAGTTTTCACTTGAACTTCTGAAAAAGTTATTCAATGAGGAAAATAAAAAAATTGTTGTTTCTGAATAAATTTAAGTGTTGAAAGTACAAACATTTTTTTGTGTTATCGTTCAATCACGTATTCACGTTATACCAACAATACGAAATAAACAGGGACACCAAGATCAATTTATATAAATAATGTAGAATGATCTTTAATTGCTTCACACAACTGTAATAATGTAATGTTTGCGTAAGTAATTTAACGGAAACTTTCTCGTTTGAATAAAGTGAATAAAGTCGTCTTTAGAGGCACAAATGAAGTTTTGTATGAAAAACTATTTTTTATTTAATCTCTTTCGTAATATGGCCTAAAATTAATAAGCATATAAGAAAATTCGTTCATGTATTTTGCTTAGGTAGAAAACAAAATGCAAACACTAATACTTAGGATTTTCGAAATGTAGGTTTTGAATTTTCTTTTTTAATATGTGACTTGTAAGGAATTAATATAAGCTTGTCGCACTCTTTTTCCTTCTCCCAAGAAGTCACTTTCACTTTCACCTGAACTAGACTGCCGAGTTTTGCGTATGTTATGTACGCAACGTTTTCGTGGGCGTAGTGTAACTTCCTTTCGTTGGACAAGCAACGGAACCTTGATTTTAGAACCCTAAAAGCCCGTTCGATGACGTTTGTGGCCTTTATATGAATGACGTTGAACATTTTTTCATTGTCGGTTACGGGCAGGCTGATAGGTGTCAGTAGCCATGGCTCTAACGGGTAACCAGAATCACCCAACAGCCATTTTGAGTTCAATGAGCTGTAGCCCCGAATCAAATCAATACGGATGTTTGATGTTGTCCATATACCCGAATCGTGGCAAGATCCAGGAAACCTTGCGTTCACATGAAGGAACCGCAAGTCATGATCACACACCTAATATATAAAACGAAAAATAATTATTAGAGATAAAAAGAGAATAAAAAAACTTCTTACAGCTTCAACATTGACACTATAGTGTCCCTTCTGGTTCATATATAAGTGGGCAGGAGTTCTGTCATCCGTAGCTTTCGGAGTTACAATTGGTATATGGGTGCAGTCTATAGCGCCAATAGTCCCTTTAATGTTGAACTTGTTGAAAAATCTTGGTAAATTTTTTAATCAGCATTTTCTATTAAAAAAAATTATTTGCAACATACCCAATTTTTTTGGCGGTGCATTCTTCATTCGTAGATGGAAAGTGAACCAATTCGCCTTTTACTTTTACAATAAGCTTGCTTATGTAAGTAACATTTCTGGAAACAGTTTGGCTGAGGGGGATTGTGTAGTTGTTTCCTACACACTTCTGGTAGGAACCATGACCATAAAAATAAAGAACTGAAAGAAACTATGAAAAACAATTTAATAAAACTTTAAATTACGATTGAAACAATTTTTCCATTTTTAGAACCGATTCCCATGTCACCTTTAGAGTCCGTCAATAATGTAACTGTTCTTTCAAATGGTCTATTTGATACAAAAATGATTTAGTCTTTATTTAAGAAAATCTTAAAATAGAAAAATTACCTATCTCGAACTACAATGGATATATTGTTTTTTCCCGATGATTTTAATATTTTGTGAATCTTGTCTACAGAATAACCACACACAAGAGTTCCATCTAATTGTAAAATCTGATCGCCAAATTTTAAACCAGCCAGAGCAGCTGGGCTACCTTTTACTACAGTACAAACATATACACCGTTATCGATAGCTTGCACTCGCAATCCGACTTTTCTCTTAGCATCTTTGCACATAATCATCTCCCTTATACTGTGATTGACTTGAGCAACTTGGAATTAGACTGTTTCCTGTTACGGGGGCTACAAGCCCAGTGTTTGATGGATATGGCGAATTTCTGACTGGTTCAATGTGAGTATCTGGTACATCAGTCATATACCTTGTGAGAAAATTGAAATTTAAAATATACTTTTTGTTAAGAATAGACAAAAACTTACTCGGGCATATTTCTTCGAATCATCTCATCGGACAATTCAAGTCCAAGAAAATTGCATAAGGCTGGGTAAACGACTGCTCCATTTTGTACATTTGCAACAGGGTATGGTGAAGCCAGGTGCGTCTTGTGAAAATTGAATCACTTCGTTTACCATGGCACGTTGGTTTTGCACAAGTTTGTCAACTTGCATGTCTTCGAGTGATGGATATAGCGACATCAAGCCCAGACAATAACATCAAGCCCAGACAATAACGAAACTTAAATTGTTGGGAGATAAGGCCATGCATTCTTCTTCAGTTATCTTTTCCTGTTGTCGTTTTCATCTCTTCGCTGTGTTTACATTCCGATTAACTTGATTCCATTCAATAGTTTCTACTAGTTCTTCTTTCCTTTAGTTGTTGCATCACAAAAAAATCCAAGACTTCTGGAATTCTCCAACGCGAATTCATAGAATTTCATAATAAATATTTTCAACTCGAAGAGTAAAAATTGTTTTCACTTTGAAGTTTGTACACTTTTTGTTAAATTTTATTTATTTATTATGTTAACTGTAAATTTACGGAATAAAACACACAAAATAAAAAAATTTAAAGTAAAAAATAAATTAGATAAATCTATTCAGACAAAAGTAAACAAACCACGTTTTTGGCTTTGAGAAACTGTCCTAAACTGGAATACTGTTATATAGATAAACAAACGATTTTGGTTTGTTTATCTGTATAACAATTCTTCAAATAGGCACAACTTTTTGGTGTCTATCCACTATCCAGTTATATATTGAGATCAGTGGGATTAGTCCATTTCATGGACGTATGCAGCCTTCAAATTCGGGTTAAGGGAAAAAGTAATGATGGTTTTGATTATATTAAGAATAAAACAAACATTTATTGGAATTTTGGGGAAATTCCCCTTCATGGAAAAGGTAATGTCTCAACAGTGACATCTAAGAGTCATTTGGAAAAATAAGATTGGGTTAAAGATGTTTGTACCAAATGCAAAAGGAAAAGGAAGTACAGAAAATTGAGAGGAAAACTAATACATTGAATATGGAAGCAGTTAGGATCGGGAAAATCATACGATACAAATGTTGTGGGAGAAGGAATAAGAAGGTGGTGTGTGTTGTGGGCCCCTGGACAGCTAAACGCCATCAGCACTAGGGAGCTCAAAAGAAAAACAAAATTCGTCTAAAAATAATAAAAAAACAAAAAAATAACTTAAACAAAATTTCTTACTTACCATTGTACATTCTGCAGCTGCCATGTTTGTAGTTTTTAGTACTGTTCGTAGATGGAATGGACATGGACAAGAAAATACATGGTGTTTGACAAATGAAGTCGAAACGTGGTTGAAACCAATATAAGCAAAATAACACACTAGCAGTGAGTTGAGTTCGGTTGAATTGTGGCCACAGATATATATATATATATATATATAATGAGCACAACTAGCGCCACGTATTAGTCAAACGCTTTGGATTCGGGAAAGAGAATTTTGGAGGCAAAACAATACGACAGAACTGGTGAAACGACAGTAGTCAAGTTGATTATAAAGAAAAAAAAGATAATGTAGTGCTAATTTTGACTACCCGTCGCGCATTTCAACGTCACCAATCCTCAATAAATTATGTTCAAAATAAAGGTCTCTCGATATGGTAAAAAAATATTTGTGTTGTCTTTTGACACTAGAA
>CATNUY010000203.1:0-21467 GCA_951217065.1 Baccha elongata
CACAGAACCCGTAAAAATAGTTGCTTTAAGCTGAAAGTGATTTCCGTGAAAAATACAGCGTTTTTTCGTAATTCGCAAAATGGACCCTAAATATTGTTATTTTTGCTTAAAAGTGATGTCTTCTCGAGTTATAGCCCTTTTTCTAAAGTTCAAAAATCGAAAAACTTTCAAATCTGTTTTCTCTTTTTCAATGTGTTTTTTATAGTTGGGTAGCCTTCACAGAACCCGTAAATATAGTTGCTTTAAGCTGAAAGTGATTTCCGTGAAAAATACAGCGTTTTTTCGTAATTCGCAAAATGGACCCTAAATATTGTTATTTTTGCTTAAAAGTGATGTCTTCTCGAGTTATAGCCCTTTTTCTAAAGTTCAAAAATCGAAAAACTTTCAAATCTGTTTTCTCTTTTTCAATGTGTTTTTTATAGTTGGGTAGCCTTCACAGAACCCGTAAATATAGTTGCTTTAAGCTGAAAGTGATTTCCGTGAAAAATACAGCGTTTTTTCGTAATTCGCAAAATGGACCCTAAATATTGTTATTTTTGCTTAAAAGTGATGTCTTCTCGAGTTATAGCCCTTTTTCTAAAGTTCAAAAATCGAAAAACTTTCAAATCTGTTTTCTCTTTTTCAATTTGTTTTTTATAGTTGGGTAGCCTTCACAGAACCCGTAAAAATAGTTGCTTTAAGCTGAAAGTGATTTCCGTGAAAAATACAGCGTTTTTTCGTAATTCGCAAAATGGACCCTAAATATTGTTATTTTTGCTTAAAAGTGATGTCTTCTCGAGTTATAGCCCTTTTTCTAAAGTTCAAAAATCGAAAAACTTTCAAATCTGTTTTCTCTTTTTCAATGTGTTTTTTATAGTTGGGTAGCCTTCACAGAACCCGTAAATATAGTTGCTTTAAGCTGAAAGTGATTTCCGTGAAAAATACAGCGTTTTTTCGTAATTCGCAAAATGGACCCTAAATATTGTTATTTTTGCTTAAAAGTGATGTCTTCTCGAGTTATAGCCCTTTTTCTAAAGTTCAAAAATCGAAAAACTTTCAAATCTGTTTTCTCTTTTTCAATGTGTTTTTTATAGTTGGGTAGCCTTCACAGAACCCGTAAAAATAGTTGCTTTTAGCTGAAAGTGATTTCCGTGAAAAATACAGCGTTTTTTCGTAATTCGCAAAATGGACCCTAAATATTGTTATTTTTGCTTAAAAGTGATGTCTTCTCGAGTTATAGCCCTTTTTCTAAAGTTCAAAAATCGAAAAACTTTCAAATCTGTTTTCTCTTTTTCAATGTGTTTTTTATAGTTGGGTAGCCTTCACAGAACCCGTAAATATAGTTGCTTTAAGCTGAAAGTGATTTCCGTGAAAAATACAGCGTTTTTTCGTAATTCGCAAAATGGACCCTAAATATTGTTATTTTTGCTTAAAAGTGATGTCTTCTCGAGTTATAGCCTTTTTCTAAAGTTCAAAAATCGAAAAACTTTCAAATCTGTTTTCTCTTTTTCAATGTGTTTTTTATAGTTGGGTAGCCTTCACAGAACCCGTAAAAATAGTTGCTTTAAGCTGAAAGTGATTTCCGTGAAAAATACAGCGTTTTTTCGTAATTCGCAAAATGGACCCTAAATATTGTTATTTTTGCTTAAAAGTGATGTCTTCTCGAGTTATAGCCCTTTTTCTAAAGTTCAAAAATCGAAAAACTTTCAAATCTGTTTTCTCTTTTTCAATTTGTTTTTTATAGTTGGGTAGCCTTCACAGAACCCGTAAATATAGTTGTTTTAAGCTGAAAGTGATTTCCGTGAAAAATACAGCGTTTTTTCGTAATTCGCAAAATGGACCCTAAATATTGTTATTTTTGCTTAAAAGTGATGTCTTCTCGAGTTATAGCCCTTTTTCTAAAGTTCAAAAATCGAAAAACTTTCCAATCTGTTTTCTCTTTTTCAATGTGTTTTTTATAGTTGGGTAGCCTTCACAGAACCCGTAAATATAGTTGCTTTAAGCTGAAAGTGATTTCCGTGAAAAATACAGCGTTTTTTCGTAATTCGCAAAATGGACCCTAAATATTGTTATTTTTGCTTAAAAGTGATGTCTTCTCGAGTTATAGCCCTTTTTCTAAAGTTCAAAAATCGAAAAACTTTCAAATCTGTTTTCTCTTTTTCAATGTGTTTTTTATAGTTGGGTAGCCTTCACAGAACCCGTAAATATAGTTGCTTTAAGCTGAAAGTGATTTCCGTGAAAAATACAGCGTTTTTTCGTAATTCGCAAAATGGACCCTAAATATTGTTATTTTTGCTTAAAAGTGATGTCTTCTCGAGTTATAGCCCTTTTTCTAAAGTTCAAAAATCGAAAAACTTTCAAATCTGTTTTCTCTTTTTCAATTTGTTTTTTATAGTTGGGTAGCCTTCACAGAACCCGTAAAAATAGTTGCTTTAAGCTGAAAGTGATTTCCGTGAAAAATACAGCGTTTTTTCGTAATTCGCAAAATGGACCCTAAATATTGTTATTTTTGCTTAAAAGTGATGTCTTCTCGAGTTATAGCCCTTTTTCTAAAGTTCAAAAATCGAAAAACTTTCAAATCTGTTTTCTCTTTTTCAATGTGTTTTTTGTAGTTGGGTAGCCTTCACAGAACCCGTAAATATAGTTGCTTTAAGCTGAAAGTGATTTCCGTGAAAAATACAGCGTTTTTTCGTAATTCGCAAAATGGACCCTAAATATTGTTATTTTTGCTTAAAAGTGATGTCTTCTCGAGTTATAGCCCTTTTTCTAAAGTTCAAAAATCGAAAAACTTTCAAATCTGTTTTCTCTTTTTCAATTTGTTTTTTATAGTTGGGTAGCCTTCACAGAACCCGTAAAAATAGTTGCTTTAAGCTGAAAATGATTTCCGTGAAAAATACAGCGTTTTTTCGTAATTCGCAAAATGGACCCTAAATATTGTTATTTTTGCTTAAAAGTGATGTCTTCTCGAGTTATAGCCCTTTTTCTAAAGTTCAAAAATCGAAAAACTTTCAAATCTGTTTTCTCTTTTTCAATGTGTTTTTTGTAGTTGGGTAGCCTTCACAGAACCCGTAAAAATAGTTGCTTTTAGCTGAAAGTGATTTCCGTGAAAAATACAGCGTTTTTTCGTAATTCGCAAAATGGACCCTAAGTATTGTTATTTTTGCTTAAAAGTGATGTCTTCTCGAGTTATAGCCCTTTTTCTAAAGTTCAAAAATCGAAAAACTTTCAAATCTGTTTTCTCTTTTTCAATGTGTTATTTTATAGTTGGGTAGCCTTCACAGAACCCGTAAATATAGTTGCTTTAAGCTGAAAGTGATTTCCGTGAAAAATACAGCGTTTTTTCGTAATTCGCAAAATGGACCCTAAATATTGTTATTTTTGCTTAAAAGTGATGTCTTCTCGAGTTATAGCCCTTTTTCTAAAGTTCAAAAATCGAAAAACTTTCAAATCTGTTTTCTCTTTTTCAATGTGTTTTTTATAGTTGGGTAGCCTTCACAGAACCCGTAAATATAGTTGCTTTAAGCTGAAAGTGATTTCCGTGAAAAATACAGCGTTTTTTCGTAATTCGCAAAATGGACCCTAAATATTGTTATTTTTGCTTAAAAGTGATGTCTTCTCGAGTTATAGCCCTTTTTCTAAAGTTCAAAAATCGAAAAACTTTCAAATCTGTTTTCTCTTTTTCAATTTGTTTTTTATAGTTGGGTAGCCTTCACAGAACCCGTAAAAATAGTTGCTTTAAGCTGAAAGTGATTTCCGTGAAAAATACAGCGTTTTTTCGTAATTCGCAAAATGGACCCTAAATATTGTTATTTTTGCTTAAAAGTGATGTCTTCTCGAGTTATAGCCCTTTTTCTAAAGTTCAAAAATCGAAAAACTTTCAAATCTGTTTTCTCTTTTTCAATTTGTTTTTTATAGTTGGGTAGCCTTCACAGAACCCGTAAAAATAGTTGCATTTAGCTGAAAGTGATTTCCGTGAAAAATACAGCGTTTTTTCGTAATTCGCAAAATGGACCCTAAATATTGTTATTTTTGCTTAAAAGTGATGTCTTCTCGAGTTATAGCCCTTTTTCTAAAGTTCAAAAATCGAAAAACTTTCAAATCTGTTTTCTCTTTTTCAATGTGTTTTTTATAGTTGGGTAGCCTTCACAGAACCCGTAAATATAGTTGCTTTAAGCTGAAAGTGATTTCCGTGAAAAATACAGCGTTTTTTCGTAATTCGCAAAATGGACCCTAAATATTGTTATTTTTGCTTAAAAGTGATGTCTTCTCGAGTTATAGCCCTTTTTCTAAAGTTCAAAAATCGAAAAACTTTCAAATCTGTTTTCTCTTTTTCAATGTGTTTTTTATAGTTGGGTAGCCTTCACAGAACCCGTAAATATAGTTGCTTTAAGCTGAAAGTGATTTCCGTGAAAAATACAGCGTTTTTTCGTAATTCGCAAAATGGACCCTAAATATTGTTATTTTTGCTTAAAAGTGATGTCTTCTCGAGTTATAGCCCTTTTTCTAAAGTTCAAAAATCGAAAAACTTTCAAATCTGTTTTCTCTTTTTCAATGTGTTTTTTATAGTTGGGTAGCCTTCACAGAACCCGTAAATATAGTTGCTTTAAGCTGAAAGTGGGTAGCCTTTACAGAACCCGTAAAAATAGTTGCTTTTAGCTGAAAGTGATTTCCGTGAAAAATACAGCGTTTTTTCGTAATTCGCAAAATGGACCCTAAATATTGTTATTTTTGCTTAAAAGTGATGTCTTCTCGAGTTATAGCCCTTTTTCTAAAGTTCAAAAATCGAAAAACTTTCAAATCTGTTTTCTCTTTTTCAATTTGTTTTTTATAGTTGGGTAGCCTTCACAGAACCCGTAAATATAGTTGCTTTAAGCTGAAAGTGATTTCCGTGAAAAATACAGCGTTTTTTCGTAATTCGCAAAATGGACCCTAAATATTGTTATTTTTGCTTAAAAGTGATGTCTTCTCGAGTTATAGCCCTTTTTCTAAAGTTCAAAAATCGAAAAACTTTCAAATCTGTTTTCTCTTTTTCAATGTGTTTTTTATAGTTGGGTAGCCTTCACAGAACCCGTAAATATAGTTGCTTTAAGCTGAAAGTGATTTCCGTGAAAAATACAGCGTTTTTTCGTAATTCGCAAAATGGACCCTAAATATTGTTATTTTTGCTTAAAAGTGATGTCTTCTCGAGTTATAGCCCTTTTTCTAAAGTTCAAAAATCGAAAAACTTTCAAATCTGTTTTCTCTTTTTCAATTTGTTTTTTATAGTTGGGTAGCCTTCACAGAACCCGTAAAAATAGTTGCTTTAAGCTGAAAGTGATTTCCGTGAAAAATACAGCGTTTTTTCGTAATTTGCAAAATGGACCCTAAATATTGTTATTTTTGCTTAAAAGTGATGTCTTCTCGAGTTATAGCCCTTTTTCTAAAGTTCAAAAATCGAAAAACTTTCAAATCTGTTTTCTCTTTTTCAATGTGTTTTTTTATAGTTGGGTAGCCTTCACAGAACCCGTAAATATAGTTGCTTTAAGCTGAAAGTGATTTCCGTGAAAAATACAGCGTTTTTTCGTAATTCGCAAAATGGACCCTAAATATTGTTATTTTTGCTTAAAAGTGATGTCTTCTCGAGTTATAGCCCTTTTTCTAAAGTTCAAAAATCGAAAAACTTTCAAATCTGTTTTCTCTTTTTCAATGTGTTTTTTATAGTTGGGTAGCCTTCACAGAACCCGTAAATATAGTTGCTTTAAGCTGAAAGTGGGTAGCCTTCACAGAACCCGTAAAAATAGTTGCTTTTAGCTGAAAGTGATTTCCGTGAAAAATACAGCGTTTTTTCGTAATTCGCAAAATGGACCCTAAATATTGTTATTTTTGCTTAAAAGTGATGTCTTCTCGAGTTATAGCCCTTTTTCTAAAGTTCAAAAATCGAAAAACTTTCAAATCTGTTTTCTCTTTTTCAATTTGTTTTTTATAGTTGGGTAGCCTTCACAGAACCCGTAAAAATAGTTGCTTTAAGCTGAAAGTGATTTCCGTGAAAAATACAGCGTTTTTTCGTAATTCGCAAAATGGACCCTAAATATTGTTATTTTTGCTTAAAAGTGATGTCTTCTCGAGTTATAGCCCTTTTTCTAAAGTTCAAAAATCGAAAAACTTTCAAATCTGTTTTCTCTTTTTCAATGTGTTTTTTATAGTTGGGTAGCCTTCACAGAACCCGTAAAAATAGTTGCTTTTAGCTGAAAGTGATTTCCGTGAAAAATACAGCGTTAATAAATATTGTTATTTTTGCTTAAAAGTGATGTCTTCTCGAGTTATAGCCCTTTTTCTAAAGTTCAAAAATCGAAAAACTTTCAAATCTGTTTTCTCTTTTTCAATTTGTTTTTTATAGTTGGGTAGCCTTCACAGAACCCGTAAAAATAGTTGCTTTTAGCTGAAAGTGATTTCCGTGAAAAATACAGCGTTTTTTCGTAATTCGCAAAATGGACCCTAAATATTGTTATTTTTGCTTAAAAGTGATGTCTTCTCGAGTTATAGCCCTTTTTCTAAAGTTCAAAAATCGAAAAACTTTCAAATCTGTTTTCTCTTTTTCAATGTGTTTTTTATAGTTGGGTAGCCTTCACAGAACCCGTAAATATAGTTGCTTTAAGCTGAAAGTGATTTCCGTGAAAAATACAGCGTTTTTTCGTAATTCGCAAAATGGACCCTAAATATTGTTATTTTTGCTTAAAAGTGATGTCTTCTCGAGTTATAGCCCTTTTTCTAAAGTTCAAAAATCGAAAAACTTTCAAATCTGTTTTCTCTTTTTCAATGTGTTTTTTATAGTTGGGTAGCCTTCACAGAACCCGTAAAAATAGTTGCTTTTAGCTGAAAGTGATTTCCGTGAAAAATACAGCGTTTTTTCGTAATTCGCAAAATGGACCCTAAATATTGTTATTTTTGCTTAAAAGTGATGTCTTCTCGAGTTATAGCCCTTTTTCTAAAGTTCAAAAATCGAAAAACTTTCAAATCTGTTTTCTCTTTTTCAATTTGTTTTTTATAGTTGGGTAGCCTTCACAGAACCCGTAAAAATAGTTGCTTTTAGCTGAAAGTGATTTCCGTGAAAAATACAGCGTTTTTTCGTAATTCGCAAAATGGACCCTAAATATTGTTATTTTTGCTTAAAAGTGATGTCTTCTCGAGTTATAGCCCTTTTTCTAAAGTTCAAAAATCGAAAAACTTTCAAATCTGTTTTCTCTTTTTCAATTTGTTTTTTATAGTTGGGTAGCCTTCACAGAACCCGTAAATATAGTTGCTTTAAGCTGAAAGTGATTTCCGTGAAAAATACAGCGTTTTTTCGTAATTCGCAAAATGGACCCTAAATATTGTTATTTTTGCTTAAAAGTGATGTCTTCTCGAGTTATAGCCCTTTTTCTAAAGTTCAAAAATCGAAAAACTTTCAAATCTGTTTTCTCTTTTTCAATTTGTTTTTTATAGTTGGGTAGCCTTCATTCACAGAACCCGTAAAAATAGTTGCTTTTAGCTGAAAGTGATTTCCGTGAAAAATACAGCGTTTTTTCGTAATTCGCAAAATGGACCCTAAATATTGTTATTTTTGCTTAAAAGTGATGTCTTCTCGAGTTATAGCCCTTTTTCTAAAGTTCAAAAATCGAAAAACTTTCAAATCTGTTTTCTCTTTTTCAATTTGTTTTTTATAGTTGGGTAGCCTTCACAGAACCCGTAAAAATAGTTGCTTTAAGCTGAAAGTGATTTCCGTGAAAAATACAGCGTTTTTTCGTAATTCGCAAAATGGACCCTAAATATTGTTATTTTTGCTTAAAAGTGATGTCTTCTCGAGTTATAGCCCTTTTTCTAAAGTTCAAAAATCGAAAAACTTTCAAATCTGTTTTCTCTTTTTCAATGTGTTTTTTATAGTTGGGTAGCCTTCACAGAACCCGTAAAAATAGTTGCTTTTAGCTGAAAGTGATTTCCGTGAAAAATACAGCGTTTTTTCGTAATTCGCAAAATGGACCCTAAATATTGTTATTTTTGCTTAAAAGTGATGTCTTCTCGAGTTATAGCCCTTTTTCTAAAGTTCAAAAATCGAAAAACTTTCAAATCTGTTTTCTCTTTTTCAATTTGTTTTTTATAGTTGGGTAGCCTTCACAGAACCCGTAAAAATAGTTGCTTTAAGCTGAAAGTGATTTCCGTGAAAAATACAGCGTTTTTTCGTAATTCGCAAAATGGACCCTAAATATTGTTATTTTTGCTTAAAAGTGATGTCTTCTCGAGTTATAGCCCTTTTTCTAAAGTTCAAAAATCGAAAAACTTTCAAATCTGTTTTCTCTTTTTCAATTTGTTTTTTATAGTTGGGTAGCCTTCACAGAACCCGTAAAAATAGTTGCTTTTAGCTGAAAGTGATTTCCGTGAAAAATACAGCGTTTTTTCGTAATTCGCAAAATGGACCCTAAATATTGTTATTTTTGCTTAAAAGTGATGTCTTCTCGAGTTATAGCCCTTTTTCTAAAGTTCAAAAATCGAAAAACTTTCAAATCTGTTTTCTCTTTTTCAATGTGTTTTTTGTAGTTGGGTAGCCTTCACAGAACCCGTAAAAATAGTTGCTTTTAGCTGAAAGTGATTTCCGTGAAAAATACAGCGTTTTTTCGTAATTCGCAAAATGGACCCTAAATATTGTTATTTTTGCTTAAAAGTGATGTCTTCTCGAGTTATAGCCCTTTTTCTAAAGTTCAAAAATCGAAAAACTTTCAAATCTGTTTTCTCTTTTTCAATGTGTTTTTTATAGTTGGGTAGCCTTCACAGAACCCGTAAAAATAGTTGCTTTTAGCTGAAAGTGATTTCCGTGAAAAATACAGCGTTTTTTCGTAATTCGCAAAATGGACCCTAAATATTGTTATTTTTGCTTAAAAGTGATGTCTTCTCGAGTTATAGCCCTTTTTCTAAAGTTCAAAAATCGAAAAACTTTCAAATCTGTTTTCTCTTTTTCAATGTGTTTTTTATAGTTGGGTAGCCTTCACAGAACCCGTAAATATAGTTGCTTTAAGCTGAAAGTGATTTCCGTGAAAAATACAGCGTTTTTTCGTAATTCGCAAAATGGACCCTAAATATTGTTATTTTTGCTTAAAAGTGATGTCTTCTCGAGTTATAGCCCTTTTTCTAAAGTTCAAAAATCGAAAAACTTTCAAATCTGTTTTCTCTTTTTCAATTTGTTTTTTATAGTTGGGTAGCCTTCAAAGAACCCGTAAAAATAGTTGCTTTTAGCTGAAAGTGATTTCCGTGAAAAATACAGCGTTTTTTCGTAATTCGCAAAATGGACCCTAAATATTGTTATTTTTGCTTAAAAGTGATGTCTTCTCGAGTTATAGCCCTTTTTCTAAAGTTCAAAAATCGAAAAACTTTCAAATCTGTTTTCTCTTTTTCAATGTGTTTTTTATAGTTGGGTAGCCTTCACAGAACCCGTAAAAATAGTTGCTTTAAGCTGAAAGTGATTTCCGTGAAAAATACAGCGTTTTTTCGTAATTCGCAAAATGGACCCTAAATATTGTTATTTTTGCTTAAAAGTGATGTCTTCTCGAGTTATAGCCCTTTTTCTAAAGTTCAAAAATCGAAAAACTTTCAAATCTGTTTTCTCTTTTTCAATGTGTTTTTTGTAGTTGGGTAGCCTTCACAGAACCCGTAAAAATAGTTGCTTTTAGCTGAAAGTGATTTCCGTGAAAAATACAGCGTTTTTTCGTAATTCGCAAAATGGACCCTAAATATTGTTATTTTTGCTTAAAAGTGATGTCTTCTCGAGTTATAGCCCTTTTTCTAAAGTTAAAAAATCGAAAAACTTTCAAATCTGTTTTCTCTTTTTCAATGTGTTTTTTATAGTTGGGTAGCCTTCACAGAACCCGTAAAAATAGTTGCTTTAAGCTGAAAGTGATTTCCGTGAAAAATACAGCGTTTTTTCGTAATTCGCAAAATGGACCCTAAATATTGTTATTTTTGCTTAAAAGTGATGTCTTCTCGAGTTATAGCCCTTTTTCTAAAGTTCAAAAATCGAAAAACTTTCAAATCTGTTTTCTCTTTTTCAATTTGTTTTTTATAGTTGGGTAGCCTTCAAAGAACCCGTAAAAATAGTTGCTTTTAGCTGAAAGTGATTTCCGTGAAAAATACAGCGTTTTTTCGTAATTCGCAAAATGGACCCTAAATATTGTTATTTTTGCTTAAAAGTGATGTCTTCTCGAGTTATAGCCCTTTTTCTAAAGTTCAAAAATCGAAAAACTTTCAAATCTGTTTTCTCTTTTTCAATGTGTTTTTTATAGTTGGGTAGCCTTCACAGAACCCGTAAAAATAGTTGCTTTAAGCTGAAAGTGATTTCCGTGAAAAATACAGCGTTTTTTCGTAATTCGCAAAATGGACCCTAAATATTGTTATTTTTGCTTAAAAGTGATGTCTTCTCGAGTTATAGCCCTTTTTCTAAAGTTCAAAAATCGAAAAACTTTCAAATCTGTTTTCTCTTTTTCAATGTGTTTTTTATAGTTGGGTAGCCTTCACAGAACCCGTAAAAATAGTTGCTTTTAGCTGAAAGTGATTTCCGTGAAAAATACAGCGTTTTTTCGTAATTCGCAAAATGGACCCTAAATATTGTTATTTTTGCTTAAAAGTGATGTCTTCTCGAGTTATAGCCCTTTTTCTAAAGTTCAAAAATCGAAAAACTTTCAAATCTGTTTTCTCTTTTTCAATGTGTTTTTTATAGTTGGGTAGCCTTCACAGAACCCGTAAAAATAGTTGCTTTTAGCTGAAAGTGATTTCCGTGAAAAATACAGCGTTTTTTCGTAATTCGCAAAATGGACCCTAAATATTGTTATTTTTGCTTAAAAGTGATGTCTTCTCGAGTTATAGCCCTTTTTCTAAAGTTCAAAAATCGAAAAACTTTCAAATCTGTTTTCTCTTTTTCAATGTGTTTTTTATAGTTGGGTAGCCTTCACAGAACCCGTAAATATAGTTGCTTTAAGCTGAAAGTGATTTCCGTGAAAAATACAGCGTTTTTTCGTAATTCGCAAAATGGACCCTAAATATTGTTATTTTTGCTTAAAAGTGATGTCTTCTCGAGTTATAGCCCTTTTTCTAAAGTTCAAAAATCGAAAAACTTTCAAATCTGTTTTCTCTTTTTCAATTTGTTTTTTATAGTTGGGTAGCCTTCACAGAACCCGTAAAAATAGTTGCTTTAAGCTGAAAGTGATTTCCGTGAAAAATACAGCGTTTTTTCGTAATTCGCAAAATGGACCCTAAATATTGTTATTTTTGCTTAAAAGTGATGTCTTCTCGAGTTATAGCCCTTTTTCTAAAGTTCAAAAATCGAAAAACTTTCAAATCTGTTTTCTCTTTTTCAATGTGTTTTTTATAGTTGGGTAGCCTTCACAGAACCCGTAAATATAGTTGCTTTAAGCTGAAAGTGATTTCCGTGAAAAATACAGCGTTTTTTCGTAATTCGCAAAATGGACCCTAAATATTGTTATTTTTGCTTAAAAGTGATGTCTTCTCGAGTTATAGCCCTTTTTCTAAAGTTCAAAAATCGAAAAACTTTCAAATCTGTTTTCTCTTTTTCAATTTGTTTTTTATAGTTGGGTAGCCTTCACAGAACCCGTAAAAATAGTTGCTTTTAGCTGAAAGTGATTTCCGTGAAAAATACAGCGTTTTTTCGTAATTCGCAAAATGGACCCTAAATATTGTTATTTTTGCTTAAAAGTGATGTCTTCTCGAGTTATAGCCCTTTTTCTAAAGTTCAAAAATCGAAAAACTTTCAAATCTGTTTTCTCTTTTTCAATGTGTTTTTTATAGTTGGGTTGCCTTCACAGAACCCGTAAATATAGTTGCTTTAAGCTGAAAGTGATTTCCGTGAAAAATACAGCGTTTTTTCGTAATTCGCAAAATGGACCCTAAATATTGTTATTTTTGCTTAAAAGTGATGTCTTCTCGAGTTATAGCCCTTTTTCTAAAGTTCAAAAATCGAAAAACTTTCAAATCTGTTTTCTCTTTTTCAATGTGTTTTTTGTAGTTGGGTAGCCTTCACAGAACCCGTAAAAATAGTTGCTTTTAGCTGAAAGTGATTTCCGTGAAAAATACAGCGTTTTTTCGTAATTCGCAAAATGGACCCTAAATATTGTTATTTTTGCTTAAAAGTGATGTCTTCTCGAGTTATAGCCCTTTTTCTAAAGTTCAAAAATCGAAAAACTTTCAAATCTGTTTTCTCTTTTTCAATGTGTTTTTTATAGTTGGGTAGCCTTCACAGAACCCGTAAAAATAGTTGCTTTTAGCTGAAAGTGATTTCCGTGAAAAATACAGCGTTTTTTCGTAATTCGCAAAATGGACCCTAAATATTGTTATTTTTGCTTAAAAGTGATGTCTTCTCGAGTTATAGCCCTTTTTCTAAAGTTCAAAAATCGAAAAACTTTCAAATCTGTTTTCTCTTTTTCAATGTGTTTTTTATAGTTGGGTAGCCTTCACAGAACCCGTAAAAATAGTTGCTTTTAGCTGAAAGTGATTTCCGTGAAAAATACAGCGTTTTTTCGTAATTCGCAAAATGGACCCTAAATATTGTTATTTTTGCTTAAAAGTGATGTCTTCTCGAGTTATAGCCCTTTTTCTAAAGTTCAAAAATCGAAAAACTTTCAAATCTGTTTTCTCTTTTTCAATGTGTTTTTTATAGTTGGGTAGCCTTCACAGAACCCGTAAATATAGTTGCTTTAAGCTGAAAGTGATTTCCGTGAAAAATACAGCGTTTTTTCGTAATTCGCAAAATGGACCCTAAATATTGTTATTTTTGCTTAAAAGTGATGTCTTCTCGAGTTATAGCCCTTTTTCTAAAGTTCAAAAATCGAAAAACTTTCAAATCTGTTTTCTCTTTTTCAATTTGTTTTTTATAGTTGGGTAGCCTTCACAGAACCCGTAAAAATAGTTGCTTTAAGCTGAAAGTGATTTCCGTGAAAAATACAGCGTTTTTTCGTAATTCGCAAAATGGACCCTAAATATTGTTATTTTTGCTTAAAAGTGATGTCTTCTCGAGTTATAGCCCTTTTTCTAAAGTTCAAAAATCGAAAAACTTTCAAATCTGTTTTCTCTTTTTCAATGTGTTTTTTATAGTTGGGTAGCCTTCACAGAACCCGTAAATATAGTTGCTTTAAGCTGAAAGTGATTTCCGTGAAAAATACAGCGTTTTTTCGTAATTCGCAAAATGGACCCTAAATATTGTTATTTTTGCTTAAAAGTGATGTCTTCTCGAGTTATAGCCCTTTTTCTAAAGTTCAAAAATCGAAAAACTTTCAAATCTGTTTTCTCTTTTTCAATGTGTTTTTTATAGTTGGGTTGCCTTCACAGAACCCGTAAATATAGTTGCTTTAAGCTGAAAGTGATTTCCGTGAAAAATACAGCGTTTTTTCGTAATTCGCAAAATGGACCCTAAATATTGTTATTTTTGCTTAAAAGTGATGTCTTCTCGAGTTATAGCCCTTTTTCTAAAGTTCAAAAATCGAAAAACTTTCAAATCTGTTTTCTCTTTTTCAATGTGTTTTTTATAGTTGGGTAGCCTTCACAGAACCCGTAAATATAGTTGCTTTAAGCTGAAAGTGATTTCCGTGAAAAATACAGCGTTTTTTCGTAATTCGCAAAATGGACCCTAAATATTGTTATTTTTGCTTAAAAGTGATGTCTTCTCGAGTTATAGCCCTTTTTCTAAAGTTCAAAAATTGAAAAACTTTCAAATCTGTTTTCTCTTTTTCAATGTGTTTTTTATAGTTGGGTAGCCTTCACAGAACCCGTAAATATAGTTGCTTTAAGCTGAAAGTGATTTCCGTGAAAAATACAGCGTTTTTTCGTAATTCGCAAAATGGACCCTAAATATTGTTATTTTTGCTTAAAAGTGATGTCTTCTCGAGTTATAGCCCTTTTTCTAAAGTTCAAAAATCGAAAAACTTTCAAATCTGTTTTCTCTTTTTCAATGTGTTTTTTATAGTTGGGTAGCCTTCACAGAACCCGTAAATATAGTTGCTTTAAGCTGAAAGTGATTTCCGTGAAAAATACAGCGTTTTTTCGTAATTCGCAAAATGGACCCTAAATATTGTTATTTTTGCTTAAAAGTGATGTCTTCTCGAGTTATAGCCCTTTTTCTAAAGTTCAAAAATCGAAAAACTTTCAAATCTGTTTTCTCTTTTTCAATTTGTTTTTTATAGTTGGGTAGCCTTCACAGAACCCGTAAAAATAGTTGCTTTAAGCTGAAAGTGATTTCCGTGAAAAATACAGCGTTTTTTCGTAATTCGCAAAATGGACCCTAAATATTGTTATTTTTGCTTAAAAGTGATGTCTTCTCGAGTTATAGCCCTTTTTCTAAAGTTCAAAAATCGAAAAACTTTCAAATCTGTTTTCTCTTTTTCAATGTGTTTTTTATAGTTGGGTAGCCTTCACAGAACCCGTAAATATAGTTGCTTTAAGCTGAAAGTGATTTCCGTGAAAAATACAGCGTTTTTTCGTAATTCGCAAAATGGACCCTAAATATTGTTATTTTTGCTTAAAAGTGATGTCTTCTCGAGTTATAGCCCTTTTTCTAAAGTTCAAAAATCGAAAAACTTTCAAATCTGTTTTCTCTTTTTCAATTTGTTTTTTATAGTTGGGTAGCCTTCACAGAACCCGTAAAAATAGTTGCTTTTAGCTGAAAGTGATTTCCGTGAAAAATACAGCGTTTTTTCGTAATTCGCAAAATGGACCCTAAATATTGTTATTTTTGCTTAAAAGTGATGTCTTCTCGAGTTATAGCCCTTTTTCTAAAGTTCAAAAATCGAAAAACTTTCAAATCTGTTTTCTCTTTTTCAATGTGTTTTTTATAGTTGGGTTGCCTTCACAGAACCCGTAAATATAGTTGCTTTAAGCTGAAAGTGATTTCCGTGAAAAATACAGCGTTTTTTCGTAATTCGCAAAATGGACCCTAAATATTGTTATTTTTGCTTAAAAGTGATGTCTTCTCGAGTTATAGCCCTTTTTCTAAAGTTCAAAAATCGAAAAACTTTCAAATCTGTTTTCTCTTTTTCAATGTGTTTTTTATAGTTGGGTAGCCTTCACAGAACCCGTAAATATAGTTGCTTTAAGCTGAAAGTGATTTCCGTGAAAAATACAGCGTTTTTTCGTAATTCGCAAAATGGACCCTAAATATTGTTATTTTTGCTTAAAAGTGATGTCTTCTCGAGTTATAGCCCTTTTTCTAAAGTTCAAAAATTGAAAAACTTTCAAATCTGTTTTCTCTTTTTCAATGTGTTTTTTATAGTTGGGTAGCCTTCACAGAACCCGTAAATATAGTTGCTTTAAGCTGAAAGTGATTTCCGTGAAAAATACAGCGTTTTTTCGTAATTCGCAAAATGGACCCTAAATATTGTTATTTTTGCTTAAAAGTGATGTCTTCTCGAGTTATAGCCCTTTTTCTAAAGTTCAAAAATCGAAAAACTTTCAAATCTGTTTTCTCTTTTTCAATTTGTTTTTTATAGTTGGGTAGCCTTCACAGAACCCGTAAAAATAGTTGCTTTTAGCTGAAAGTGATTTCCGTGAAAAATACAGCGTTTTTTCGTAATTCGCAAAATGGACCCTAAATATTGTTATTTTTGCTTAAAAGTGATGTCTTCTCGAGTTATAGCCCTTTTTCTAAAGTTCAAAAATCGAAAAACTTTCAAATCTGTTTTCTCTTTTTCAATGTGTTTTTTGTAGTTGGGTAGCCTTCACAGAACCCGTAAAAATAGTTGCTTTTAGCTGAAAGTGATTTCCGTGAAAAATACAGCGTTTTTTCGTAATTCGCAAAATGGACCCTAAATATTGTTATTTTTGCTTAAAAGTGATGTCTTCTCGAGTTATAGCCCTTTTTCTAAAGTTCAAAAATCGAAAAACTTTCAAATCTGTTTTCTCTTTTTCAATGTGTTTTTTATAGTTGGGTAGCCTTCACAGAACCCGTAAAAATAGTTGCTTTTAGCTGAAAGTGATTTCCGTGAAAAATACAGCGTTTTTTCGTAATTCGCAAAATGGACCCTAAATATTGTTATTTTTGCTTAAAAGTGATGTCTTCTCGAGTTATAGCCCTTTTTCTAAAGTTCAAAAATCGAAAAACATTCAAATCTGTTTTCTCTTTTTCAATGTGTTTTTTATAGTTGGGTAGCCTTCACAGAACCCGTAAATATAGTTGCTTTAAGCTGAAAGTGATTTCCGTGAAAAATACAGCGTTTTTTCGTAATTCGCAAAATGGACCCTAAATATTGTTATTTTTGCTTAAAAGTGATGTCTTCTCGAGTTATAGCCCTTTTTCTAAAGTTCAAAAATCGAAAAACTTTCAAATCTGTTTTCTCTTTTTCAATGTGTTTTTTATAGTTGGGTAGCCTTCACAGAACCCGTAAATATAGTTGCTTTAAGCTGAAAGTGATTTCCGTGAAAAATACAGCGTTTTTTCGTAATTCGCAAAATGGACCCTAAATATTGTTATTTTTGCTTAAAAGTGATGTCTTCTCGAGTTATAGCCCTTTTTCTAAAGTTCAAAAATCGAAAAACTTTCAAATCTGTTTTCTCTTTTTCAATTTGTTTTTTATAGTTGGGTAGCCTTCACAGAACCCGTAAATATAGTTGCTTTAAGCTGAAAGTGATTTCCGTGAAAAATACAGCGTTTTTTCGTAATTCGCAAAATGGACCCTTAATATTGTTATTTTTGCTTAAAAGTGATGTCTTCTCGAGTTATAGCCCTTTTTCTAAAGTTCAAAAATCGAAAAACTTTCAAATCTGTTTTCTCTTTTTCAATGTGTTTTTGTAGTTGGGTAGCCTTCACAGAACCCGTAAAAATAGTTGCTTTTAGCTGAAAGTGATTTCCGTGAAAAATACAGCGTTTTTTCGTAATTCGCAAAATGGACCCTAAATATTGTTATTTTTGCTTAAAAGTGATGTCTTTCTCGAGTTATAGCCCTTTTTCTAAAGTTCAAAAATCGAAAAACTTTCAAATCTGTTTTCTCTTTTTCAATGTGTTTTTTATAGTTGGGTAGCCTTCACAGAACCCGTAAATATAGTTGCTTTAAGCTGAAAGTGATTTCCGTGAAAAATACAGCGTTTTTTCGTAATTCGCAAAATGGACCCTAAATATTGTTATTTTTGCTTAAAAGTGATGTCTTCTCGAGTTATAGCCCTTTTTCTAAAGTTCAAAAATCGAAAAACTTTCAAATCTGTTTTCTCTTTTTCAATGTGTTTTTTGTAGTTGGGTAGCCTTCACAGAACCCGTAAAAATAGTTGCTTTTAGCTGAAAGTGATTTCCGTGAAAAATACAGCGTTTTTTCGTAATTCGCAAAATGGACCCTAAATATTGTTATTTTTGCTTAAAAGTGATGTCTTCTCGAGTATAGCCCTTTTTCTAAAGTTCAAAAATCGAAAAACTTTCAAATCTGTTTTCTCTTTTTCAATGTGTTTTTTATAGTTGGGTAGCCTTCACAGAACCCGTAAATATAGTTGCTTTAAGCTGAAAGTGATTTCCGTGAAAAATACAGCGTTTTTTCGTAATTCGCAAAATGGACCCTAAATATTGTTATTTTTGCTTAAAAGTGATGTCTTCTCGAGTTATAGCCCTTTTTCTAAAGTTCAAAAATCGAAAAACTTTCAAATCTGTTTTCTCTTTTTCAATTTGTTTTTTATAGTTGGGTAGCCTTCACAGAACCCGTAAAAATAGTTGCTTTAAGCTGAAAGTGATTTCCGTGAAAAATACAGCGTTTTTTCGTAATTCGCAAAATGGACCCTAAATATTGTTATTTTTGCTTAAAAGTGATGTCTTCTCGAGTTATAGCCCTTTTTCTAAAGTTCAAAAATCGAAAAACTTTCAAATCTGTTTTCTCTTTTTCAATTTGTTTTTTATAGTTGGGTAGCCTTCACAGAACCCGTAAATATAGTTGCTTTAAGCTGAAAGTGATTTCCGTGAAAAATACAGCGTTTTTTCGTAATTCGCAAAATGGACCCTTAATATTGTTATTTTTGCTTAAAAGTGATGTCTTCTCGAGTTATAGCCCTTTTTCTAAAGTTCAAAAATCGAAAAACTTTCAAATCTGTTTTCTCTTTTTCAATGTGTTTTTTATAGTTGGGTAGCCTTCACAGAACCCGTAAATATAGTTGCTTTAACCTGAAAGTGATTTCCGTGAAAAATACAGCGTTTTTTCGTAATTCGCAAAATGGACCCTAAATATTGTTATTTTTGCTTAAAAGTGATGTCTTCTCGAGTTATAGCCCTTTTTCTAAAGTTCAAAAATCGAAAAACTTTCAAATCTGTTTTCTCTTTTTCAATTTGTTTTTTATAGTTGGGTAGCCTTCACAGAACCCGTAAAAATAGTTGCTTTTAGCTGAAAGTGATTTCCGTGAAAAATACAGCGTTTTTTCGTAATTCGCAAAATGGACCCTAAATATTGTTATTTTTGCTTAAAAGTGATGTCTTCTCGAGTTATAGCCCTTTTTCTAAAGTTCAAAAATCGAAAAACTTTCAAATCTGTTTTCTCTTTTTCAATGTGTTTTTTATAGTTGGGTAGCCTTCACAGAACCCGTAAATATAGTTGCTTTAAGCTGAAAGTGATTTCCGTGAAAAATACAGCGTTTTTTCGTAATTCGCAAAATGGACCCTAAATATTGTTATTTTTGCTTAAAAGTGATGTCTTCTCGAGTTATAGCCCTTTTTCTAAAGTTCAAAAATCGAAAAACTTTCAAATCTGTTTTCTCTTTTTCAATTTGTTTTTTATAGTTGGGTAGCCTTCACAGAACCCGTAAAAATAGTTGCTTTTAGCTGAAAGTGATTTCCGTGAAAAATACAGCGTTTTTTCGTAATTCGCAAAATGGACCCCAAATATTGTTATTTTTGCTTAAAAGTGATGTCTTCTCGAGTTATAGCCCTTTTTCTAAAGTTCAAAAATCGAAAAACTTTCAAATCTGTTTTCTCTTTTTCAATGTGTTTTTTATAGTTGGGTAGCCTTCACAGAACCCGTAAATATAGTTGCTTTTAGCTGAAAGTGATTTCCGTGAAAAATACAGCGTTTTTTCGTAATTCGCAAAATGGACCCTAAATATTGTTATTTTTGCTTAAAAGTGATGTCTTCTCGAGTTATAGCCCTTTTTCTAAAGTTCAAAAATCGAAAAACTTTCAAATCTGTTTTCTCTTTTTCAAGGTGTTTTTTATAGTTGGGTAGCCTTCACAGAACCCGTAAATATAGTTGCTTTAAGCTGAAAGTGATTTCCGTGAAAAATACAGCGTTTTTTCGTAATTCGCAAAATGGACCCTAAATATTGTTATTTTTGCTTAAAAGTGATGTCTTCTCGAGTTATAGCCCTTTTTCTAAAGTTCAAAAATCGAAAAACTTTCAAATCTGTTTTCTCTTTTTCAATTTGTTTTTTATAGTTGGGTAGCCTTCACAGAACCCGTAAAAATAGTTGCTTTTAGCTGAAAGTGATTTGCGTGAAAAATACAGCGTTTTTCCGTAATTCGCAAAATGGACCCTAAATATTGTTATTTTTGCTTAAAAGTGATGTCTTCTCGAGTTATAGCCCTTTTTCTAAAGTTCAAAAATCGAAAAACTTTCAAATCTGTTTTCTCTTTTTCAATGTGTTTTTTGTAGTTGGGTAGCCTTCACAGAACCCGTAAAAATAGTTGCTTTTAGCTGAAAGTGATTTCCGTGAAAAATACAGCGTTTTTTCGTAATTCGCAAAATGGACCCTAAATATTGTTATTTTTGCTTAAAAGTGATGTCTTCTCGAGTTATAGCCCTTTTTCTAAAGTTCAAAAATCGAAAAACTTTCAAATCTGTTTTCTCTTTTTCAATGTGTTTTTTATAGTTGGGTAGCCTTCACAGAACCCGTAAAAATAGTTGCTTTTAGCTGAAAGTGATTTCCGTGAAAAATACAGCGTTTTTTCGTAATTCGCAAAATGGACCCTAAATATTGTTATTTTTGCTTAAAAGTGATGTCTTCTCGAGTTATAGCCCTTTTTCTAAAGTTCAAAAATCGAAAAACTTTCAAATCTGTTTTCTCTTTTTCAATGTGTTTTTTATAGTTGGGTAGCCTTCACAGAACCCGTAAATATAGTTGCTTTAAGCTGAAAGTGATTTCCGTGAAAAATACAGCGTTTTTTCGTAATTCGCAAAATGGACCCTAAATATTGTTATTTTTGCTTAAAAGTGATGTCTTCTCGAGTTATAGCCCTTTTTCTAAAGTTCAAAAATCGAAAAACTTTCAAATCTGTTTTCTCTTTTTCAATGTGTTTTTTATAGTTGGGTAGCCTTCACAGAACCCGTAAAAATAGTTGCTTTTAGCTGAAAGTGATTTCCGTGAAAAATACATCGTTTTTTCGTAATTCGCAAAATGGACCCTAAATATTGTTATTTTTGCTTAAAAGTGATGTCTTCTCGAGTTATAGCCCTTTTTCTAAAGTTCAAAAATCGAAAAAACTTTCAAATCTGTTTTCTCTTTTTCAATGTGTTTTTTATAGTTGGGTAGCCTTCACAGAACCCGTAAATATAGTTGCTTTAAGCTGAAAGTGATTTCCGTGAAAAATACAGCGTTTTTTCGTAATTCGCAAAATGGACCCTAAATATTGTTATTTTTGCTTAAAAGTGATGTCTTCTCGAGTTATAGCCCTTTTTCTAAAGTTCAAAAATCGAAAAACTTTCAAATCTGTTTTCTCTTTTTCAATGTGTTTTTTATAGTTGGGTAGCCTTCACAGAACCCGTAAATATAGTTGCTTTAACCTGAAAGTGATTTCCGTGAAAAATACAGCGTTTTTTCGTAATTCGCAAAATGGACCCTAAATATTGTTATTTTTGCTTAAAAGTGATGTCTTCTCGAGTTATAGCCCTTTTTCTAAAGTTCAAAAATCGAAAAACTTTCAAATCTGTTTTCTCTTTTTCAATTTGTTTTTTATAGTTGGGTAGCCTTCACAGAACCCGTAAAAATAGTTGCTTTTAGCTGAAAGTGATTTCCGTGAAAAATACAGCGTTTTTTCGTAATTCGCAAAATGGACCCTAAATATTGTTATTTTTGCTTAAAAGTGATGTCTTCTCGAGTTATAGCCCTTTTTCTAAAGTTCAAAAATCGAAAAACTTTCAAATCTGTTTTCTCTTTTTCAATTTGTTTTTTATAGTTGGGTAGCCTTCACAGAACCCGTAAAAATAGTTGCTTTTAGCTGAAAGTGATTTCCGTGAAAAATACAGCGTTTTTTCGTAATTCGCAAAATGGACCCCAAATATTGTTATTTTTGCTTAAAAGTGATGTCTTCTCGAGTTATAGCCCTTTTTCTAAAGTTCAAAAATCGAAAAACTTTCAAATCTGTTTTCTCTTTTTCAATGTGTTTTTTATAGTTGGGTAGCCTTCACAGAACCCGTAAATATAGTTGCTTTAAGCTGAAAGTGATTTCCGTGAAAAATACAGCGTTTTTTCGTAATTCGCAAAATGGACCCTAAATATTGTTATTTTTGCTTAAAAGTGATGTCTTC